>JAUTBZ010160344.1:0-11015 GCA_032361785.1 Lepetodrilus galriftensis | reverse complement strand
TTAAATGCGTCAATACAGCGGTCGCATTTTTCGCATTAATATTATGCTCGCGTTAATTTCATGATTTACAGTATGTGGATTTGTGAACAAAGCCTGAGTTCATACTCAAAAACATCATCATCCTGCAAAATTATGACATGATTTGAATCATTACTAACTATAGTCATCTCTCTAATGCTAGGTACTGGCTGGAGATTGGTCTCATACCCAGAACCATCAACACGCATCATGCAGGTGGCCGTGGGCCTCAACACTCTCTGGGCTCTCAGTAGAGATGGAAAGGTAGGATATTTCTTACCCCTTTGGCTAAATTGGTAGACTTACATCTGGAAATGTCCAGATCGAATCTCAGGATAAATGTGTTCCTGTTACATTTGCATGATGTTTATACAAACTGTAATCTGTAACCTTGCAACTGTAACCTACTTGCACCTTGTTTGTTCACCGTGCAGATATGGTACCGTAAAGGCATCCAAGGGACACAACTCTTGACTGGGACGATGGCTGCCGTGGGAACGACATGGGTAGAAATGGTGGGCGAGATGTCCCATGTTGCCGTCACTCCCAATGATCAGGTGATTATTGTTAAACCTAGGATCATCTACAAGGGTAACAAATTTGTTAGTTATTACAGAATTGAATTGCCGATTACCTATGTTGCAGGTATTCACTATTGGCCTGGACAATGAGAAAGAGATCTACTTTCGAGCGGGTGTGACCTCCAACGACCTCGGAGGGAAGACGTGGCAGCTTTTGTCCTTGAGAGAAACTTCAACATTGGTGGAACAAGACAGTATTTGCTCAGGCTCCATGTCGAACTCGCTCACTGAATCCGAGTTTGAGGACTTTGACATGTTGTCAGACTCTGGAAGTCAGATCAGTCAGACAAATCCTGGTCATAGCTCCGGTCTAAAAGTGGGCAGCCCTGGAGAAGGTCTGGTTTTAGTGACGCAGATTGTAGACGAGTCCGGTGACAATGAAGCTGTAAAATCTATGTCAGTAGCAGATGGCAAGGTTGAGGAATGTGAGGCATCACAGTGTGGTCAGATGACATTAGCTACACGGACAATGACAGGTACATTCCTTGTTGTCATATCTGATATGACAGTCAGAAAATATCACAATGTTACAAATTTTATTGGAAAGTCTGAACAGAATTAATTTTGATATATAGTTTTTTTTATTGTTTTTTTTTTAAACAATATTTATTTGAAAACTTCCGGGATTCATGAACAGCCAACTAAATGACTATCTGAACATGTTGTACATTTACATGTTGTCGCATATGGGTGAAATATTCCTGCTGCGACATAAGCATGAATTCATTAATTCATGTACGGTTACAAAATTAACTATATTTTTAGAACTGATTAGGCATTGTACCAAGTGTGCTTTGTTCAATAAAAATTGTATACCGATTATTTGTTCTTTAATTAATGGCATGTATAATGTTATGTTTGTTTCTTAAAGGAGAGAACAACTTCAAATCCAAGATCGCTGTAGCCCCTGTGGAGCTGGTTGAAGGAAAACCAAAGCAAGATACTCACTTAGAAACATTGCCAGTGGATAATCTCCCTTGCATATGTGATAATAACGATGTCGGCCATGATAATAATGATGTCGGCCATGTTTCTTCTGCCAGTGAAGTCAATGTCACGGTCACGGCAGACGACACTGAGGTTAATGTTACCGTTACAGAAGACATTCTTCAAGATCACGACATTAAGGAAAAAGAAGCAGTATTGACCTCTAATCAAAATATTCCAGAACACCTCGTTGCTTCCAGCTGCAACTTTGATAGCCTAGGATCGAGCGTTACTTCAGAAAACACAATGTTTAATTTCGTAACAGACTTGATATCAGGGACTTCTGCGACTGAAGACGGTGGGTCAAGGTCAGACAAGGAAGCTGTCACTGAGGGTACTAGTACTAACAATAATTCCAATCCGTCTGTAAATAGACCAGTGATATTACCAGTAGATGTAGCGGCTGGTGAAGGTTCTCGTGGTGTTGCAAAGAAATCAGCCAGTCAGATAACAAAAGAAAGTCTAGATTCAGATTCCATGGAGAGTCCAAAGTCTCCTTCAAGTCAAACTTCAGATGGCAGTAAAACTGTTCCATGGACGACAATGAAGACTAGCACAGCAGTTTCGGGGACCATTCCAAGCGTTTCTCCGCTATCTGACCAGGAGGTCATTCCGATGTTTGAGATGACCCCCGCAATGCCACGCTTCTGCTGGGCCTGGTTGAGTGGAATGGCCTGCATGCTGGGCGACCCTGCTAAAGTCACTTGGCTAAAGGATAGGCAAGGTATTGTATCCTCTGGTGATTAGTCGCAAATTGGTGAAAGATTCCTGCAGCGATGTTAAACTCCATATTAACTCTGGTGATAATAGTGTTTTATATAATGTCATACAGTGTTCAAATTAATAGGGGGGTCGGTGGTCATTTGAAAATATGCAATGTTAAATGCAAACTGTGAGACCCCCTTAAATTTACAGATATTACCACCATTAACATTGGGCCTATGGAGAATGCAATTCTCATTTTCTTTATTTCGAAAGCTGCCATATACAAAATGTCATGCTTTTACGAAAATTTTAACAATTCAGATGTGTTTTGTCTCTTAGCCACTTTACTAGTATAGACTCAGTAATAATGTCACGGAAAATATCCAAAGTGCATTTTATGTTGAATGTGTGCATATTAATATTTTCATGATTTTGAGTTTTATTGCACTACAGCATGAGTTGTCACTCATTTCATAAAAATTGTTATAACTGCCTGATGATGTTGGCATAGTTGCCGACGAAACGTCGTGGTTTATTATAGTTATGTACATAGACATTTCATTCATATATATTTATCATAAAAATTGTGTTACATGGAAGCAAGCTTAGTATTATCTGTTTCATTCACGTCTAACCATGCTAACATTACATTATCAGATACTGATGGCACAAATCAGAATGAAAACCGAGCACAAGTCAAAATAAGCCTAACCCTGAGAGACGAAATCCTGAAGAAACTAAAAGCCAGAAATGTCAAAGAGATTGAAAGCTTCCAGTATATTGAAAGTGCAATACAAAGGGTATGTGTGCATGTATCCCATACTATAACTAATACAAAGGATATGTGTGCATGTATCCCATACTATAACTAATTGTATTGACTGCACGAATTGTGCTAGAATAATGCCTGAGATTATCAAACTTTCTGAGCTGCTGAGCACCGATTCATGCTGTAGCTCAAATTTTATAGAAGTTTTCTATGCTGGAGGGAGGACTGTAGATCTCCTATTATCACGGTCATCAGAAGCTTTCTATGCTGGAGGGAGGACTGTAGATCTCCTATTATCACGGTCATCAGAAGTTTTCATCCATTTCATTAAGTGTATTTTGCATATTTTCTTCACGTCTGTTTCATGACATTGTTTGCAGACGTCGTGGTTGAAGAAGGGTGCGATGCAGTGGTACATGTACCGGCCCCGCCCCCAGTGGCTCAGTGTGTCTGTGGAGATGGAACATGGCCAGGAGAACACAGAGGGTGGCACCATCACGTTACACTACAGCTACCGCGGCAAGCAGATGGTCAGCACCCCCTGGTGTCAACATTTCATGTCTCTTGTAGTAAATGTCCTATGTTACCATTCTGATGGGACAGTTCAAATCCCGCCCTGGCATCAATGTTCGTGAAAGTTACATTTCTGACACGATATTGATAAGATGCCCTGTCTGTAGAGTGGCAATGCAGTTATCAGTACCAGCTGGTGCTCACAGGTTTCTGCAACATTCAGCGCTACAGATATTGCAGGTTTCCTTCTGCCCTAAACTGACAAGTTGTGATATTAGTGAAAGATTTCAGAAAGCGACTCTAAACCCTAATTTAAAAAAAAAGAATTACAATACTATTCTGATACCATAGAACAGATATGATAATTTAACCTTTATAAAATGAAAATACTGGCCCAATAATGGTTCAAATAAAAAAAATATATAATGAATACGATACATGTCATGGACCACAATTTCTGCTGTATACCGAGGGTACACTGTATTTATGTATTATTTTACTTTCATAACGATCGTTGTTGTTTAATAATGGCATGTATCGTGGCATTATTATTTACATACGACAATGTGTTTTATTTAGCACTCTCAGCAGCTGATCAGTGACATCACCTGTGTGAAGCGAGTCTGTGATGCGAGTGAGAGGACGGCCTTCAACGTGTACACCGCTGACACCACCAAGTCTCTCCTGCCGTGGCTGCTGAGACCGACATCCGAGTCTGAGACAGAGGACTGGGTAGGTGCAGACTCCAGCCCTGGGCGGCATTCAGGCTGCAATACACTTCTCTACAAAGTTCTACATAATGCTCTGATATCCATTCAGCCAACAAATGGTAGTACTACGTAGCGATACTTTTTACTTCGACTTTTGAATCTGTAGTGTTTTGTAGGAAATAGTAGGAAAACCCAAAGCATGAATGGAATGGACTGCATGTATGCGCAAACCGATTTCCTGCTATTTTCCTATGAAATCGTTCAACCAGCCACAACTTGGTAGAAAAGTACTGGTAGTGTAGTGTGTAGTGTAGAGAAGTGTGTTGCATCCTGAACGCAGCCCTGGTGGTGCCAGTCCTTTGTGTCCTGCAACAGACAGTATGTACATATGCAGAGGGTTCTATGTCTAACATGATCTGTGTAATTATCTCCACTTTGAATGTCACACGATAGTTTACATGTAGATGCACCTCCTTAATGTTACAAATGACATGTGTACCGGGGGTAGGTGTCCCTCTATAATGCATTGCTTGATCTGTTCAGATGTCATTCTATCACACGTGACATGTTTTTTGCTTATGTCACTTCCTGTCACATCATCTTCATCTTTTCATGTCACATGACATTTTTAGGTATGTCCACTAATGTCAGCATGCAAATTTTAACGAGGAACCAAATGGCTCCCACAGAGCCCAAAACACTGAGAATAAGTGAAATATTTGTCGCCAAATACAAAATTAAGTCACCTTGGAGACCAAATATAGTTGCTAAATTGAGCCCAGCTGTCACATGTCACCATGTCACCAATGGTCCTGAGTATGAGCTCAATCTAGAGATTTAGTCTCTCAGTAGTGCTGCTTGATCTATACAGATATAAAAACACTGCACCTCTCATGGTCCATGCCAGCCTATGTCACTTCCTGTCACATGATCTGCGTAGATGTCACTGCTGTGCACTGTGAATGCTGCCACCACGAAGCTGACTTGTCCTCGTGCTGCGGGCTCCATCTGGTCCACAACGTCCCGCGGAGACGTCTTCATCCACCCACCAGACAAAGTGCATGTCAAGGGATATCAAATGTAAGCTCAGGAACAGAGCTGAAATACACAGAATTGTTTAGTATCAAAATTATTATTCTTAATAATAATAATAAGAAGAAGAAGAAGAAGTAATTTATATAGCGCCTAGGATCTAGACTAGC
The DNA here is from genome assembly GCA_032361785.1 of Lepetodrilus galriftensis. Lineage (NCBI taxonomy): Eukaryota > Metazoa > Mollusca > Gastropoda > Lepetellida > Lepetodrilidae > Lepetodrilus > Lepetodrilus galriftensis. Next base: position 5,530 of record JAUTBZ010160344.1, on the reverse strand, counting down.
TATTCAATTGCGCTGAACAAAAGACAGTCTTGCTATTGGTAGGCAGGGTGCTTGAGTGGTAGCACACTGGTAAGTTATTGCAAACTTGACTTCAAAACCAATGGTCCTGAGTAGAGATTTAGTATCAATGTTAGCCAACTATATATGGCTTATGTTGGGCTCTCAATTGTTAGAAATAGTTGCATGAGCAGAATCCTTCTAAACACTGAGTGTACATTTGCTGCCACCAGGCATTGGGTCCAGTATGGAGGCCATCTGAAGGTGGTGGAGAGCTCTCCATGTGGAATCACTCTGGGGATCGGCTACAACCACATTGTCTGGGTCCACACCGGGGGATATGGAGGCGGCATATTTAAAGGTCAGTACTGCTATTGAACAATCCTGAAAGAAAACACAACTGGAAATTTAAAAAATATATTTCAATTGACACATTAAAATTGTATGTACACAGCATGTTGCTGCATTCTACTGTTCACTATTTTAATAAATAATTATACATTAAATAGTAATCATGCTGATTTGTCCTGGCAGCTACGTCACACATGTCCCGAGATGTGAGTCCGCAATCAGACGTCAGAACCGTGTCAGTATTTGAACTCCAGAAGTGGTTTCCAGTGCTGGGATATTGCCAAAGGTAGACTGTTTGTGTCATAAACTTACGAATCCCCTAAATAATAACATTAGCTTCAGGTGCAACCCATGCATTTACAATAACGATGGACATGTTTATATTGATTGTTAGTAATCCTCTGGGAAATGGCATGATTGTCACCACCTTAGACATGTGGTTGTATGTCCCCCAGCAAAATGAGAGTTGATGGTGTAGCCAGGTGTCATATTAGATGTCTTTGAATGCACCCCTGGTGCACTGAATGTTGCATTCAACCAGCAAGCACCAGTAGAACCGTTAACTCACATTCCAGCAACTTGGCTTCTAATTCCAGGATCAGCAGAATTCCAATGACATGATCACTGCTTCATTGACCTAATAGGGAGTATTGCAATGTTTTTGTCTGTGTTCAGAGGCTTCCTCCAGGATGGGGTCAGGCAGGACAGCAAGGAAGGGGTCAAGTTACCATCTGGGAGGTGGCAGTGGGTGAGCACCAATGTGTCGTGTCCTGCTTAGTATACCCATCCTTGTCCTGCTTAGTATACCCATCCATGTCCTGCTTAGTATACCCATCCTTGTCCTGCTTAGTATACCCATCCTTGTCCTACTTAGTATACCCATCCATGTCCTGCTTAGTATACAAATCCATGTCCTGCTTAGTATACCCATCCTTGTCCTACTTAGTATACCCATCCTTGTCCTGCTTTGTATACCCATCCATGTCCTGCTTAGTATACCCATCCATGTCCTGCTTAGTATACCCATCCTTCATCAGCAGCAGTCCTCACACTTGTCTTGCACAAGATGTCAAGTATGGGTGAAATATTCTTACTGAGATGCCAAAGATGGTTCCAACATATTGGCGATATTTGAAATTCAGCGTTTAGTAATTAGAGAATAACCTACGAGATTGGAGTGATTACGGAAAATATTCGGGCCAGTAAGTTTCCAGCGGTAATTTCTAACACTGGGCTGAGCCCTGTGTGTAGCCTCCTCCCCCAGGTCAGAAGGGGTTGAATGTGTCGATGACCATGGATGTACTAAGGTGATGATGATGATGTTATGTACTCTGCAGGTGACCGACTGGACGGTGGACTACAACATTGACCAAGGAGTGGACAACAGTGGCTGGCAGTATGCTCACAACTTTCAGAAGTAGGTCTCAGTTCATATCAATGTGTTACAATATTTAAGACATTCATTAGAATGATCTATAGTATAATTCAATCGTATTTGTCACACATGTGTGAAAGATTCCCACTGTGATGTAATACAGTAATTCATTCACTCACTCACTCATAAGGAATGCCTATATATAATATCTGTATTGACCTTGTTGAATACATGACATTTAAGTTTGGAAAATCTTCTTAATATTGTTTGGTTGCTAAGACAATTATGCATTTTCAGACCATTTCACCAAGGAAAGGGAATACGAGATGGAGTTCGCAGGAGACAGTGGATACGGTAAATCAGTTTATATCGTTTCTATTTATTTTTAAAACAATATATATTGGGAAAACTTCCAGGATCTTTACTATACAACCTAGTTTTTTTTTAATCCATGAAATGTATAACATGTTGAAAATTATTTCTCTAATTCAACATATAAGAAATGGAGGCGTAACAAGCTGTAAAATAAGAGCACACTGACTTATACTGGGTTAATAATGTATCACTATGAGAACAGTTTAAAGTATGGATTTGGCACAGTATAAATGTGCACATTATTATTATTATTTTTTTATTATTATTGTTATTATTATTATTGTTATTATTATTATTATTATTATTATTGTTATTATTATTATTGTTATTAAAACAAATGTGCAAGACGTCCTATTTGAATGAATTTATTCCATGTTGTAGGAGATGTCAGCTAGAAACTCTGGGTCCCTGGACACCGATGTCATCCGTGCCGCTGCTTGACGTGTCAGTTCAGGTGGACCCGGTGACGTCAGTGTCACAGCCGATTGTCATCTGGGGTGTCGGGACCAACGGCAATGTCCTCACAAGGCATGGAGTGTCGGTCAACAACCCTCAGGTTAGTATCTTTCTGACGTGATATTGGTGACAGGATGCACTGTCTGTAGAGTGGCGGTACAGTTATCATCTTTGGTCAATCAGTACCAGACAGTGCTCACAGGTTTACTACAACATTCAGTGCTACAGATTTTGCCAGTTTTCTCCTGTCCTAATTTTGAAATAATTTTGAAAGCAGCTCCAATACCAAATTATAAAAACATAATAATAATAGAAAAAACATTCTGGTTTACTTTCAGGGAGACAGTTGGATCAATGTTGCAGCAGATCAGCCGTTCCAGTCCGTGTCAGTTGGGGGAACGTACAGAGTGTGGGCCTTGGCCAGGGATGGGTCAGCCTTGTACAGAACTGGGGTCACACCCTACAACATAGCAGGTAACTGTCAGACTTGTACAGAACTGGGGTCACACCCTACAACATAGCAGGTAACTGTCAGCCTTGTACAGAACTGGGGTCACACCCTACAACATAGCAGGTAACTGTCAGCCTTGTACAGAACTGAGGTCACACCCTACAACATAGCAGGTAACTGTCAGCCTTGTTAACCTGATTAACTTTCATGACGAGACCATTGACATCATAGTGATCAGTGAAATAATGTTGCCTTGAGTTACGCTGTTTTGTACAAGGTTGTGAGACGTGACACTGACCACTGTTTATGTTCCAGGCACAGTGTGGCTACAGGTTGTTCCTCCTCCACCGGCCGGATGTCGACTGACGCAGATCTCTGTGGGGAAAACTGCAGTGTGGGCTGTGGACTCTAAAGGTAAAGTCTAGACTGTGTCAACCCACAGCATGTCCTGGTGCATGGAAGCACTTGCCCTATATAAATCTACCTATTATTATTCCTTGATTTGACAACATCATTTGTAATACAGGAGAGATTATCTCTATTAATAATGGTTCAACACTGCTTTTATAGGGTGTGATGATGTTTCTATTTCTGTACCACCTGCAGGTAACCTGTGGCACCGGGATGAGATCACCGAGACTTTCCCCGAGGGAACTAGATGGGCATTCGTGGCCAACAATGTCAAGTCCGTCTCTGTAGGCCCACAAGATCAGGTCAGTTATAGCTTCAGGTATGATGTGGGATTCATTCTGTCCAAAATCATTCGCAGTATGGTATTATTGCTAATCTGACACTATTGCAATACGTACACTGACTAGCCAGGGCTGCATTCAGCCGACAATACATTTCGCTACATATCATATGTAGTACTACGCAAGCCGTTCAGCCAGAAATCCATAGTGATAACCACCCCGGGGGCCCGGTATCGGTGTTCGCAAAAGTTACCTTTCTGACGCAATAGTGATAGGATGCACTGTCTGTAGCATGGAAATGCAGTTATCATCCTTGGTCTTGTCAGTACCAGCTAATGCTCGCAGGTTTACCTCCTGCCCTAAACTGACAAGTCGTGATATTAGTGAACAATTCTAGAAAGCGAATATTTAAAAAAATATATATATATATAGATTTGAAACTGTGTACTGTTTTGTAGGACAATCCCAACCATGAAGCAAATGGACTGGACACATGCGCAAACCAATTTCCTCCTATTTTTCTTCTAACCCATTCAGTAAACTACTACATGTAGAGGATGTATTGTACTGCAGTATATGCTAGTGCTACGTATTGTCAGCTGAACGCAGCCCAGGTATAGTCTGTACCCAAGCAGACATTCACAATCATCAGGCAGCACAGAGATGTAAGTAGTCATGATGTCGGCTGGCGTGTTGTAGGTGTGGATCGTGTTGTAGGTGTGGATCGTGTTGTAGGTGTGGATCGTGTCGGAGAGTAACTTCATGAAGAACAAGAGAAAGGCGGGAGTGCTGTATCAGCGTGTGGGCAGCAGTGAATCCACTCCTTGTGGTACCAACTGGGAGGCCATCATCGGGGTAAGAAACAATGGAGGACAGCCTTCCTAAGATATTGATCGTCAATAACAGAGGTTAAATATTCATATAATTACCCTAATAATTCAAACCATCTAATTGTAATTTTCTAATTCAAACTAATATTATTTTTCATTTAATTCTTTTAGAAATCCTTCATTTATTTACCATTTTATTTGCAACCATATTTTATACATTAATTTGGTTATCCCTAATTATTCAAACACTGATAATTAATTTTCAATTTTCATATTCTTTCTAAAAATTCTATCGGCTTCATATTTAATTATTTTCTCTTGTTTTAATTATTAGTGTAATTACGGTATATGTACAATGTGTTATGACAATGCTTCAAGCAGTCTGCTGGGACACATAGCATCAGTTCTCCATTCTGTTTATCTACGTTGCAGTGTGGCTGGAAGCACGTGTCAGTCCGAGGGCAGCTTGAGCTGATGGGCGAGAATAGGAAGACAGGGATACAAGAGTCTTATACAGTCTTATTGAAGTCTCCATTGATGTCTGCATGACAGCAGTGTCCATCTGCAGCATCATTGATGACAGAGACCATTACTTGAATGTGTGTATGTGACACACAAACTGATACTATGCCGAGTGTTTAGAATGTAAGTGTCCAGTCTGTTCGACTGATGTGACACACAAACTGATACTATGATGAGTGTTTAGAATGTAAGTGTCTATATGGTCGACATCTCTGCACATCGTCTATCCAAGCCACAGATATTAACCCTTTCCATGTGGGAGGCAACTGGAGTAGCCATGAAGATCAGTGCCTAATCCAGCGGAGAGAGGGTTAACCATTGGACTAGAACCTTTGCACTAGCCATTCCTATGTTTTGTAATATCGCTTTGCCAATTGGTTCACATATATCTGGGATGTACTTACAGGCATAATATCACAGATATTTATGGTCATTTGGGACTAGTTCTTAGCTACAACTGCAAAATACATTCACTTGACAT
>JAUTBZ010160333.1:0-10607 GCA_032361785.1 Lepetodrilus galriftensis | reverse complement strand
CCCCTCTCTCTCTCTCTCTCCACCTCCCTCTCTCTCTCTCTTTCTTTCTCTCTTTCTCTCTTTCTCTCTCTCTCTCTCTCTCTCATTTCAGCCGTAAAATGAGTGAAATAATCTTGAATGCGGCTCTAAACCATACTTCAAACTCAAATAGCAATTTACAGTATACAGTTAACCATCAATATCACAATTTCCCATTCACTAAGAATACAATAACACCTGGTCAAGCAACTTTCTATAAAATATGGTTTCCACCGGTCTTATATTACAATCATTGTTCGGTTAGTGATGAAACAAAAGCAATACCAATTACTAGTATACGGTCGTGTAAAACTGGCACTATATATACGTACTGCCTTCGATACGGCAGTGACTTTAGTTACTATATAGTAGCGTGGTCGTGCAGCAATGGCTATAGATCATGTTTCTGACTTCTTCTTTTTTATTATTCTAATTGAATGAATCGTGGGCATTATACTATTGGCACCTAGCATGCAATGGCACTATTCTGCAGGTGCGTGGAATAAGTTCTCTTTTTGTTGTCATGCCTCGGGAGTATTGAAGCAAAGCTATCTGGGTGCGTACTAAATTACATTGGGAGAGAGAGAGAGGGGGGAGAGAGAGAGAGAGCGAGCGAGAGAGAGAGAGAGAGAGAGAGAGAGAGATGGAGAGAGAGCGAGCGAGAGAGAGATGGAAGGAGATACATTAGAGACAGAGAGAGAGAGAAAGAGATAGAAATAGATGGAGAGAGAGAGAAGGAGAGAGGGAGAGGGCGGGAGGAGAGAAATGAGAGACACAGAGAGAGAGGGAATGAAAGAAATTAGAGACACAGAGAGAGAGAAAGAGATAGAAAGAGATAGATGGAGAGAGAGAGGGAAGGAGAGAGGGAGGGAGGAGAGAACTGCGAGAGACAGAGAGAGAGACAGAGAGAGAGAGAGAGAGAGAGAGAGAGAGAGAGAGAAAGAGAAAGAGAGAAGATAGAAACGGTGCATGAAAAATACAGTCTGAGATATAGCATTCCACCAAGTGCGAGATCGTATGATCATAAATGAACGACATATATTTAATTAAATACAGATACTTTTCTAGATCCTTATAAATATTACGATTTCACATGATTTGACATTATTATTATTATTTTAATTGTGTCTTCCCTTATATAATTATTGATTGTAAGATATGAGATACATTATCTCCGTGTATTCCTTTCTTTCAGCTTTTTGAATACATCCTCCATGCATGAACGACATATTGTGTTCAGAAATGACAGTTATTACTTAATCCGCGATGCACACAGAGCCTATAGTTATCCCATGCATACAGATACTAGTAGATACATTGATGCAAGCATATTATGAATAGTAAAGTATTCACACAGTATAACATAATGACATTACCTATCTATACACTGTATATTTCAGATTATTATTTACTATTTGAGGTCGTGAGAAAGTATGTGGTATGCGGACCTAACTATGTGAAATGTACACAAACTATATAAAGCTATTAAATGTGTTCACGTTCGACTTGGTACCATGTTCAGGTGTTCATCTGTGCACGGGGGTGCATTGTTGCGCCAAGGACAGAGACAAATGGCAATGTCAAACGCAATGACGACATACATCTGACGAAATACGTAATTTGCATTCTCACAAAACGAAAGAAGAAAGAAAAAAATATCAGAAGCGATGTAATATGACACCACTCTCCCAAAGATTGTGCTATAACGAGGAACATGTGCATGTGCATAACAATCTGTCAATCAGTACCAAGTGACAAGTATAGTATGATTAGGTAAAGGTATAAATATAATGCCAGCAATGTGTTGCGTATGTAACATTTGTTCTGATATGCGTCGAGTAAAAAAACCACAATAAACAAAATCTGAACAAACAACAAATTTCCAGAAAATAAAGTTAAAACGAATTATTAACGTATTCCATATACTCAGTATGTTCCATTTATCAATGTAATAGACAAAGTAAAATATCTAAAAGTATGCATGGACCAACTATTAATTCGTGATGATGATGATGATGATGATGATGATGATGATGATGATGATGATGATGATGATAATTACTATGACAATAACAATATTAATTATTAAGGTTTTTGGTAGTTGGTATTATGTATTTAATAGTATTATCATTATGAACTTCATTTTTAAAACGTTCTGAAATTAGTGTTTTAGGATAAGGCAAGTCTGGACAAACTTATTATCATTATTACATTTTTCAAAAACATGTCTAATACTTGTTTCAGTCTGCACAGTAGCACATATATATATGTCAGCGTGACCTTATATGTATATATATATTATATAGGCGGACATAATATAATAAACTTGTGAAGTGTTCACCCATATGTGTCGACGTCGGAGAACATGTATGAAACTCAACACGACGCATCCTGCCCTTACTTCACACTGACAATGTCCTAGTCCTAGCAAAGAAAAACATGTAAGCTATTGTCTGCATGAGTGATTTCAATATTGCCAATAGTTCTATGTATACGAATTTAGCATTTAAATAAAAATATTAATCTTTAAAACGCGCTAAATTATTTTTAATCTAAACATGTTTGAAAATTGTATTTTATAATGAAGTCATATTTTGACAAGATAAAATAAAAATTATCTTACGGCAATCTTCGTCGGTATAGCGAGGTGTAATTCACACTTGACAAAGCGCGCCATTTCTCGCGTGACGAATGGTCTCATTGATGGCAAGACAAGCAACAAGGGGGTTACCAACAGGGTCGACCAGTTGCCTTCTGATCGGACACTGCCGGTTGATGGTCCATCGGAACTTTTCGGGATCCAACGGATACATTAATGGATCCTGGACCATCAAAGATGCTCAATAATTACAGTAAGTCACGAGTTATAATTTTGAAATTTCAATTTTAAAATTGACAAAGAGTAGGCCTTTAAACATGTATAATTATTACACGTGCTACTTTCCCATTGTTTTCGTTGTCTATGTTGTAATGAATACACATAGTATACGTCAGTTAATGCACTAAGGGTGTGGTTTGTATTGGTTTTAATATTTATAATAATATATAACAGGTGATGTTGCATTTGGTATAGGTTTCTAAATTGCTAGGGTTCTAGGTTTACACATTATAATTCAAATACTGCATGGACGTTGGTCAGAGTCTAGTGGTCAGTCTCTCTACCCTCATTGACCTAGTTCTGACCACCCATCTGGGCTTGGGTTATCGGCATCACTCATGATGTAAGACTGGCCCTGATTTATCACTATCGTGAAGATGGTAACGATGATAAATTCTGATCTTTTGATATTTTTTAAAATCATCAATATTATTAATATTCCATCCCATATTTATGGTGAAATAATTTATTAATGATGTTGTTATTATCAATGAAAATAATCTGAAAACAAATATATAATTCGAAACATATTTTTATGACAACAATCAACTGATAATTAACATAGTTTATAGTACAACAATAGTATAGTTTATTCCGTGTGTATATCATTGTTAATATTATTTTCATCATCATCATCATAAAAGTTAAAGCGGCCCATACACAATCAATAATAATGCCAATAATATTGTCAATACTGGATAATTGACAATAATATTGACAGTTAGTGGCTGATAATGAAGAATAATTTGTTTTAACAAGCTCGGTTAGATTGATTTTAATGCAACTGGTACCAAAGATCAATAGGCTAGGGAAATATCTGTCTTAATGCCATCGTGAAACCATCTTCTTTTCTCTAACACGTGACACTGCGGAATGCTGAAAAATATCCAGTCATAAGGGGACGTAATTAGAGGCATACCTCTATCAATTTTAACGGATTAATAATACGGTACGTGGTATCAGTAGGGTAGCAGCCGGTAATTTTAGAAGAACTATTCGCTTTAATTATTATTGTTGTTATTCTTCTTCTTATTATTATTACTATTAAAATAGTATTACTATTATTATCATCATCATCCTCATCATCATCGTCGTCGTTGTCATCAGCATCAGTAGTAGTAGTAGTAGTAGTATCCGTAGTATCCGTAGTAGTAGTAGTGGTAGTAGTAGTAGTAGTAGTAGTAGTAGTAGTAGTAGTAGTAGTAGTAGTAGTCTTTAGTACTACAAATCATATTCCAAACTACTTGTACAATTCGTTCTAAAAGAGCAGTTATATTCGTTACTTCGATATCAAGTTCAGTCATCTATTATGCATGTCATGTATCAGGTGGCTATCAAACATAACAAAAACAAGACTGATTTCCATAATCCGTAAACCTAACATAAACTCGTCACTGGGGTATCATTTGCGGTACAATATAAAGAAAGCTAATTAGTACAGCTGAATTAGAACATTAAATAAAGTTTAATCATGCTCAAAACGAACCAATGTATATGTATAATAGAGGATGTGCTCGTTATAACGAATGCGGAAACATTGATTAGTTTGGTGTATTTTGGATTGCCCTTTGTTTTTCTGTCGTTACACAGCACAATCTGTTGCATGGTATTTAAGGTAATGTTCTATTTGTGTTCATACTGCCGGATATAATATCTAGTTTATGTGAATTCCGCTTTGAGTTTATATATATATTTACGACCTGAATTACAATGACGTCCCATGCTGTGTTCAGTGAGTTCAGTTTCAAAGTATCGGAGTAATAGTCAGAGATCCGAAAACCAATGACGTAATAGTTAGCTAGAGGATTTTGGCACGCTATCTAATGACGGCCGTGCGTGTAATCGAGGACTATTTCCATAAGGACATGTGTTTATTTAATATATGATCTGCTCAATTTACAGATAAGAACAACAATTTAAAGTTTAATTTCGTATATTTGACGAAATATGCGATCTACGCTTATCTAGGTATCGGATGATACAATTATCACAATTTTGAAAACTGATGCATTTCATATGCAATTTATTATTCAATGATGCCAGCTGGGATATTATTTGTTAATTGGAAAGATTAATGTCGAAATATAATTTATATCCTAATAGAGGCATTTCTGCATAGTGTATATGCATACAATACATATTATGCGAATTAATTATTTCAATTGATCATAACTGATCTGCATTGTTCCTTACAGCCTGCGATGCTATTAGATATGATAGAGGATGGAACCAGGACCATAGTACTAGTGCTCAAATACATGTTAACGTATTTACTCATCATCGCATATCGCAACCTTCATTGGTGATATGGCATAATATACTAATATTATTACTACTACTACTACTACTACTACTACTACTACTACTACTACTACTACTACTACTACTGCTACTACTGTTACTACTACTACATGTACCACTACCACTACTGCTAAAACTACTACTACTACTACTAATGATTTATGATGGAAATAATAATATTAATAATAATAATAATAATAAATAATAATAACAACAATAATATTAATAATAATAATAATAATAATAATAATAATAATAATAATAATAATAATAACAAGAATATGTCCATTTGCATAGTGCCAATCTCCACAATAGGTATGCTGGAAGCGCTGACATTATACAAATTAACAATACTGAAACACTGTACCTTATCAAACTGAAAAAAACGTTCGAGTTCGTGTACCGAATGCATAACTATTTTATCTCCAAATACTGACAAGCAGACAGACAGACAGAACATATTTCCCAGATCTAGATCTAAAAGGCAGTGACATACCATAACATACACAATACACTTAATTAAGGACCAGAAGCCTTCATTATTATATACATTTACCATTAGTATAACAGTGACGGCAATTATACAAACATCTGCAGGCTCCGGTTACTCTTCCAGAACGTACAGAATGAGAAATACGTTGGAAAACGCATTGAATTAGATGATTCAAGACAAATGTAAGTCTGGTTGAACCTACCACTTTTATCGCTAAACTAATCTTAGCCGTCTCAAGTATTGTAGAGATAAAGTGTTTTATGCAATGGAGTTTCACTTGTATCCGGTTCCGAATCTGTTTACTTACAATCAATTGGTGCTACAACTGTTCTGAACAACGGGCCCCTGATCCGTCCGAAATTTGGTTGAATAGGCAAAGTATTTCCAAAACAATATTTGCTGGTCCTTAATGTATTTGTGTGAGTATACCGGTATGTTCAGACAATCCTAACGAATGCCAGTATATACTGTATCGATTTACATCAATGCTAGCACTTTATAGCTTTGTACAGTATCCTGCGAGAGAATACATAAATAACAACATATGACGGAGATTGAACTATAAGAAGTCATGAGCTGATTAATCAACGGCAGCGATGTCACCAGCCTTTCCGCTATGGAATTCGTTAGGATGCAGGGGCGGATTTAAGGGGGGGCTCACCCGAATTGAACCCTAGAATTGAACAATTTTGTTCAATAAACATGTATTTTGTATTATGGTGAAATTATGAGCCCCCTCTAAAATACACTTTGAGCCCCCCCTAACCTGAAAGTCTGGATCCGCCCCTGGGATGCACTATTATGATTATTACAACATCCCTCCAGCAGGTGTCCGGATGAAGTATACTAATACGACTTTGAAATAAACTACTACCTATATGCATACATGAGTGTTCATATACTGTAACTTAGCACACTCGTAGTATAGCGATATATGCGCTATTGCATGACTAATGTAAAACCAAGTGCCACTGTCTGTGTATATGCCCATGGAGATCTCATAAGGTCCACGGTATGAAGATCCGATCATGGAAACCCCAGGAAATAAATAACAGGTGATGTGAGATCTAGATGAGAAACGAACTCCAAATAGTTTGGTAATGGGACGCATTAGTTAGGATGGTTTGTAACGCACAATGTATGTCCCATGACACTTACGAAAAACATCCGTTCTAATAAAACTGCATGCACGTCGATTGATAAGGTTAATATTGACAGTTTTATGCCATCATCATATGTTTGTCTAGACTTAATGGTGGTATACTTATTGATAAATTGGGTTTAAAGGCTTGCTTATATACTAGTATTCAATTTTCCCAACCAGGCGTAACATATGGCATAGTGTCAAACCAACATCAGATTGTATAGGTTAATTTTCATATACAATATATGCAATTTCATATTAACTATATCAATGCACATACTAGTCTAGATCGATATATGTCTGTGTCTGCATATGCATTGCATGAACACATTCAAATGCTATGTTAGAATTAGTTACAGTGTATTTGTCATGGTCTGTATCGATGACAGTATAGCATACCTGAGAGCAGCCACATGCAACGTACCACAGCCATGATACTGACAGCCCTTATATTAACAGCGCTTTGGGCACTTTCTTCCGGACCATACTTGGACAACATTAATTTAATTTAATTAAATTTGTCAACACGACCAATAAAACACGTGCCACAATCTAGTAGGAATGTCATAAGACCGTGATTTTAATCAAATATTGTATTTACCGTGTATCACTGATATCTTCCTCCAGATGCTGATGCTGTGAAAGGGTTGGCGTTGAACAGTCGATGGAGAGTCACGAGTGATAAACTCCAGAACCAAGTGGTTAAAAGTTACCGGTCTCCTAAGAACAACTTTTTCATTTTTTTCTCCATCCACCAAAGATTACCAACAGCACATCACATGGCTCACTCGGCCCTATAGTAATTCGCCCATTCGCCGTTCGTGACGGTGACGGTCACAGAGAATCATTGGACGCCCCACGATCGAAGGAAGCGCGCTGCTGGTGAGCGCTCAACAAACACGAATGGCACTTTAAGAGCGAACAGGTACGTGCTTACTTGTCGACAGTTGAGCAGCGTTTGGAGAGGCGATGGAACCGCTGGTTTAGTCGGAGATATGGTACTGGTATTGGCTGCGAGAGATCGATGCCGTCCGCGAACGTTCATCACTGCGCAGCGATTCGTTGTACGATCTACCTGACTTGTCCTCGCCTTGACGCTTTATGGACTTGACGTTTATGGACATCACTCGATTTTTATAACTGTCCATGATTAGTTGCTAATCAGTTTAACAAATGCATGTAATGACTGCCTGTCTGATTGATTGGCTGACCGACCAAATACATGACTGCATTGATGACTGACTCACTGAACGAACGCATGAATTAATATATATATATCCTACAAATGAGAAACCAACATGTAAGCCTAAGACTATATGCTACAAATGAGAAAATGTCCAACGTGTAAGCCTAATTTATAAGACTAAGTCCTCAATAAGCCCAAAGGTATCTCAATTTAGAACCTATAGATACAGTCTATATGATACAGTGACCTTCCGAATTCATCTAATATTTAAGCGGCTGGGATAGCACAGTGGGCATGGTCGACCTACACCTGGAGGTTCTAGAACCCATACTAGACGGGTCGATCCTTCCACTTTCCAGCGGAATCTACCGGTTTTACGGACAGCACTACTAGTATTCGTTACAAGGGCCCGATTACAATGTCTGACTAATATAGACAACATTTAAGTATACTTTCAGCGGATCTGCATCACACGGCAGTCTTACCGTGGACTGCTTCAGTCTCCCCTCCTAACGTAATCAGTTCACGATATGTCATGGATACTGAGAGAATCGGCGTAAAATCCCCAAATCACTGTCTCACTTTAATCAACGGCGGAGTGAGATTTGAGTTAATCCCCGGCATATTATCGATATACGGAAGTGTCTGTTTTTTGTACGTCTCTCTGGGATATGAGTATTAGCTTGTACGTGCCCGACAATAACAGTCATGACGCTAATTTCTTACGGCATTCACACGTTATCTTTAGAGAACAATCTGGCTACATTAACCGTGGCATTTCTCTATCCAATAATGGATTTTAAAGATGGTGTGGCAGAGTGGACACATTTATGTATGAGAAATCAATTCCAGGGTTGAAATAATCGTTGCTTTCTGGAGAAAATACCGTCTTTCGCAATTAATCTCGGCATGACTATATACTAATTTCATTGTCTATCATTTTCACTAGGCAAATGTTGATGCACGTATATCCTTGGTATTTCCTGTTAAGTTACACGGAATATTACTTCAATACGAATGAATAATGCCATACCAATAATGACCATTATTATACGACTCCGAATATAGTAGGAATACACTTTCATGACAATAAACTGGCTATCTGATTGTCGTTATGGATATTTGCGGATGAACGTTCGTACCAATATTGTTCAGCTGGATTAACAAAATACTTTTTCAAAGCGATGCAAATGCTATTTATTTATCTGAACAATCAAGATATGCGATATTCTACATCCTATCAGCCCAAACATCAAACTCGACATGTACACAATCAATAACATTTTGAAAAGCTAGTAGACTCGCATGGTTTCGGATCATTCCAGGTGAACGACCAAACAAGTGCAAGCCACCTGACCATGATAAAGACAAAGCTAGTTAGCATACATATTATACTGCTATACTTCCAACTTGTACAGCGTGCATGTAGGGACACGATCACGTCGGCATAGTACTGTTATACTTCCAACTTATAGCGTGCACGTAAAAATACTCAAACATAAATATAATTGACCTATGAAACCGTCAGACAGGTTTTATCCGAATCAGACATACACTGAACACTATCAAGACCAATCTCAAAAACACGTTTATTCAATAAAACATATGGCTTATCTTAACTAAACTATTATTTCATCTGTTAAGTGCATTGAACATGCATTAAAGCATTAGCACGGAGTGGTACACTTTATCAATGAACTATTTATTTATTTATTTATTTATGATTTATTTATTTATATGCATTGATTGTGTATACACAGGTGTTTCATTCAGCCACATTTCTAATCCTCATGTGTGACTAGTCATCAGTATTTTAATACTAATACTAATGTGTCCATGTATATAGGGCCAAACTCCACACTAGGTATGCTCATAATGCTTACATTATGACCCACGTCAATGGATCTGTGTGCACTCAATTCCTTATTAACTCCCTGGGGAGTATACAACCCAAGCTTAATAGTTAATTTAACAATGATAAAGTCATATTAGCGGATTATAACATGTATGTCATTGCAAATAATGTATACCATACCATTTAGTGTATGTAATAAAGGTAACGACAACTTGTATTCGCTCGTTGACAATTCTAGATGTACTGTCTCACTATATAGTACTATTAGCACAATTAGAATACTTCGGATTGACACTATTTAAGAGAAATAACTCTTAAAGTATATGCTGCATTCAAAGATGTGTTTACTTTGCAGAAGGGGTATCAATATTACTCCGTATCTTAGAACGGCGGACATACCTGTGAATGTATAGCACGTTGCCACGTACCGGTATATCAAGTGAACGCAATGCATGTTTTAGTATTTATAGGTAACATTTCGTGAATGCAACGATCATCGATGTCTGTAAATGCATCATAAACCTACCTCCACTATGTTTTATTTTCAAATTCATTATTGTTATCTTCTTAAATTGTTAGTGTTGACATGGATACTTATTTCAATAATTAACTAATGTGTTGCCTACGAATTTGATGTACAGTGTGTTTAGTTGCATGTAGCTATGATGTGTATTGCCAGAGTTGTGTACCTGGTAAGTCACTTGTTTTGACAGCGATTGTGTAGTTGGTAAG
>JAUTBZ010160332.1:0-25017 GCA_032361785.1 Lepetodrilus galriftensis | reverse complement strand
AATAGTTGAATTGAAATGTGCGGATTCATAGGCAGCCAAGGCCAGAGCGAGGGTTTTTAGATTGTCCTCTCCAGTTGGTTGGGGCGCGCATTTTGTATTGAACACATCGAGGCAATGTTTCTGGAAGTTAATGACGCTATCTTGAACATTGTGCCATGGTTTTTCACCCCAAGAGGGGATAGTTGGTTCTACGTTTATGTCTTTACAGCGACCACTTTTGTGAAGTTTGAGAGTAAAATCTGTCCCTAGTTCCAAGGTACCGGTATTGCCTTCTACCCATGCTAATGTGTGGGGGAACGGTTCTGGATGAATTTTGGAGTAAAACGAACAATCTACCAATGAAGTTGCGCCGGTGTCGTGGGTGAGCATGGCAGTAAATGCGTCTTCACCTTGAATTATTGGATTAAGTTTCTGGGCATTGCAAGTGAGGTGGTTGACCTCCCCCAAAAAGTGTCGGGCAATATCAAAAAGATGTAGCCCTACATCCATAATTGAAAAACGTTTGAGTTGGGCAAGGTAGGGTTGGTTTGTATAATTATCAAAGCCATGTCGAAAACTAAAACGGGCAAAATGAGGCACGCCAATAACCCCTTCCTCAACCATTTCTTTCAGCGTTAAAAACCCTTTTTGCCAGCGAAAATTTTCATGGACGATAAGAGGGGTATTTGCTATTTTGGCTGCTTCGACCATGGTGATCGCTTCTGCCATTGATTCAGCGAATGGTTTTTGGCAAATTACACCGCACCCGTGAGTACAGGCTAATTTTACAAGAGCAAGATGCGATGGGGGCGTGGTCGCAATGTCTACAAAATCCACATCAATTTTGTTGAGCATTGTTTCAGCATCGAAAAACACCTGTTCAATACCAAAATTTTGTGCGGTTGCTTTAGCTTTTTCTTGGTCAATATCGCACACTGCGACAATTTTAACGCCTTCAATTTGCGCCCAAGCATTGAGATGGTTGTTTGCGAAAAATCCACAACCTATCAGCGCGCCCTTTTTGGAAGTGTTAGACATTATGGCGCCTCCCAGTCGACAAAAGCCACGGCGAAAGGTTCTAGTGAAACGGTATCGCAATCAGCATGCTTAGTATTTGCAAGCCAGTTTATGTCGCTAGAAGCGTGGGAGAAGCTTGTCGTATATAGAAGTTTGACCTGTATTTGTTGGGCGCACTGAAGTGTGATTTTTTCAAAGGAGCAATTTGCAATAATGGCATGCCTTGACCCGTTTTTTCGGGTCGATGCTAGGCTAAACAATGATTTGGGTAGATTGACTAGTGATGCGGTTGCCTCGTCTTTCATAAATGATATTGCTTTGAGCGCGTGGAAGAGTGGAAATAATTTGTTGGAACTCAAAATTCCAAATGGACCGGTTGGCGCACCAAGTGCGATGGCTTGGCAAGTGGCGCCTTGCGCTAAGGACATAAGAGCTATTGCAAATGCGGCACCAAAAAGCGCTCTTTGACGTGGATCGTTCTGTGCCATTGCAGTGCGTTCAAGGTTTGGATTTGGCGCAACATTTTGTCCATAAGGGTTTGTGCGCATTCCGATGGACATCAAGCCCAAACGATAAGCCCTGTCGCCTGCAAAAGTTTTTGTCGTTTTAAATATATGGGGCAAAGCCTCAAGGGTTTGCAGGACGGAAACATCGCCAGCTGCATGAACAATTGCAGATGAGCTATGGGTAATGTAGGAGCCATATTCGGTTTTGGGGCGTGCTCGATTGAGTTCCGTAAAATTCGTCAACATTCCAGCCCCGATTGTTGAATGGGGAAATGCAGTTTTGGCGGCGTTGAAGCACGCCAATGCTGTGTCGTCCTTTTCTATGGTATCGGGCGAAAGGGTTTTAAGATATTTTTGTGATAGCGCTATTATATGTCTAGGTTGTAGCCCTGCCTTGGCCGCCAGTGCTGCGACTTCAGTTAAATGGATAGATGCGGACTTGTTGTGAGGAACGACAATCTCTAAGTCGCAATAGGCATTTGAAGATGTAGCTAATTCAGTGCAAGCGACAAACCATTCTTCGGGATTTGGTTCGTCGCAATTAAGACGCATCAGAAGCCCGTCTGGTTTGATTTTTAAGATATTTTCTAGATTTTTTTGGCTTCCCATCCAGTCAGGTTCCATGGCAAGCAGCAAATCGGGTAGGGGAGGGTTGTGTGTGTTGGCAGGGGGGAATTGAATTTTCTTAGCTGCCGTAGCTTTGGCAGATTTATTTATGGAATTTTTTCCGACAAGATTTATCTTGATGTTTTGACGCACCGTTTGCCCTTTTTTGATCGTATATGGAAAAGGTAAGGAAAGAGGGCGGCAGTATGTTTTAAAGGAAGCATCGGACCAATTTCGCTGGTCTTCCATTTCAAATATTTCGCCATCAAAGGCAATTTTTACATCCACGCCATTAACCTGATGGTGTAGTTGGACAATGTCTTTTGCTGGTTGTTGGGGCGAGATATATTCTGGAAAAGTGCTGGTTTCGATTTTGCCATCAGAATGAAGAATGCTGAGATTGGTATTTGCTACATGGGTAATGGGGGTGAGCAAGGTAAACCCTGCGCGATTGGTAGCGAAATCGCTTTTGGCTTTAAGTTTGAGTTTTGCCTTGAGTTGACCAGTAGCAGATACTGTTACTTTTATATTTCCATATAATTCATTGTTTAAAATAGCAAATTTGCACTTAT
This sequence comes from Lepetodrilus galriftensis, assembly GCA_032361785.1. Taxonomy (NCBI): domain Eukaryota; kingdom Metazoa; phylum Mollusca; class Gastropoda; order Lepetellida; family Lepetodrilidae; genus Lepetodrilus; species Lepetodrilus galriftensis. Next base: position 22,337 of record JAUTBZ010160332.1, on the reverse strand, counting down.
ATCGGATTTTCTTTGACGTGATATTCCATTGCTCTGTAACAATATCTTGTTTGAAAGTGCCCCAGTTTTCATCACGAATGGAGACTTCTATTCCTCGCAGTACTTCTATTCCATTCCAGGATAGGCCATTAACTGCCCCCCTCGAAATAGCGCAAGAAAGCGCGCCCAAGGAAACTTTTTTAGGTTTAGATCGATGCTCTGCGGTGCCGAAACGTGACAAATGATTGTTTGAAATAGTGTTCTCTCCACCGTTTTATCAGACTTGCATGCTGGAACACTCATTATACCAGTTGTATAGCAAGGTCAAATGCTTCACTAATTTCTTCAAAGTTTTACGAGAGTGTTTAATGGAAGGAGAAATTTTTTCTGCTAAAAAAGGCATAAGTGTATGGTTTTGTGGACTAAAATGCCCATATTGGTTCATGTTTGCCAATGGAAATTATGTTGATTGTGCGAATTGTGGATGGTTTGCGCGTCAGAACGAGTATTCTAATATACTATAATTCTCTGGAATTATCTTGATGATAAAGAGCATTGGCCCGATTTAAATGATCCGCCATATGCTTGCCGGCTTGATACTCGTTTCCATCAATAATTGCTTCCAGAATCGTTTGATGCTCTTTTAGGGTCAGTTTTTCCAAGCCTGGCTTGCGGATTTGGTCGTCATGAAAATGCGCAAGCCAATTAAACAGCGACATGCTGAGTAGTTCAAATATCGGATTGTCATTTATGGCCGCTATAGAGCGATGGAATACGCCATCGACCTCAAGGAATCGACTGGAATCATGGTGCAGTTCTTTTTGTTTTTCGAGTACATTTTTTAGTAAATCAATATCTGCATCTGTTCGTTTACGCGCTGCGCTTCGTGCCATTTCTGTTTCAAACATTACACGCGCTTCTTTAAGGTGGTGCATGCTGGATTTAGAATGTGTGAGCAAATGGCGCATGGACTGTGCCATTTGTTCGACCATCACATCCATGGATGGTTCTGCGACTCTGGGGCGTTCGCCGTGGCGAATTTGAATTAATCCGGCGCGTTGTAAATTTTGCATAGCTTCACGGATTGCAGGGCGACCCACCTGGTAGGCAACCATAAGTTCACGTTCCGATGGCAACACATCCCCTGGCTTCAAGTCACCATTTTGCACCAGATTCAAAAGGCGATCTTTTACCTCGTCAGAAAGCTTACGCTTATTTATGGGAGTTTGAGTTGGAGTCATAGAAGGACAACTAAGTCTAAAAGTGTTGAAGAACAAGGTCTAGACACGCAAATTCGTGATGTCTGTTATTCATGGCGGTTTGGATGGGTTAGCCTGTGAGTTGTTGCTGGTCTATGCCTACCTTTTGTTCCCACTGATTGTAGTGTTTGATACGTGAATTTTGTCTATGGTCACTTTAGCCTGAGTGAAGGTTTTCTAGGTGGTGTGATTTCTGATTTTGCAGTGCGTATCTTTTCTGGTGGCATATTCTTCCGGCCAGCTTTATCGAAAGTGGTCAGGATATCGGATTTATCCATCTATATTGCTGATATTTTAGTGCAAAGTGGTTTCTGCTATACATTATGCTACATAAAATGCTAAGTATAATTTTTGTAACCTATTGAAATTTATAAGATAAACAAGATTTAATTTCGGAATCCACGGACTCCCCACCCGCCATTTTTTATCGCTCGCGGCAGCGGCTAAAAAGTTGGCCGGCAGCACTTGTGCCGCTATGGCTGAGGTTTCAACTTCGTCCCGAACGTTCCGCTATTTGCATGCATTGGAACGCGAATATGCCCCTTGTGGGGGTTGATTTTCTTTATGCTTCAAAGGGGGGGAGGTCAGGAGGCCGACCTTGCGAGAATGGAGACGGGGCTTCCATGGAATATTTATGGCATTATGTTCAGCGGGGTGCCCTTTGAGCTACAATATTACGTGCGCGGGTTGATAATATCTCCTTTAGCTTCAGGCCACGGCAAGTTAGCGTTACTGAAGTGGCTGAGAATTGGATTTAGTTTTTCTCAATTATAAGCCAATTGCCCTAATATCTTAATCTACAAAGGTTTCTAATAAAAAAGCAGTCAAAACCTGCAGGTTGTCTGAAATTGTGGAGTGATACGGTAGCCAAACAGTAATATTTAATGGAGCGCAGCGTGTATTAATTTTTTGCTGTTGCTGAAAAATAATTACTTGAAGAGAGTAGTTAAATTATCAGCTTAAACAGTTGGTCCGCCAGAATATCGGCGGATACGGTCGCTCCATGCAAAATAATGTCAGATTGATCAGGCACCTCAAAAGGCGAATCCAGTCCGGTAAAGTTTTTAATTTCTCCAGCGCGGGCTTTTGCATAAAGCCCTTTGGGATCGCGTTGTTCACAAACCTGGTATGGAGTATCAACATAGGCCTCGATGAATTGAATATCTCCAGCGATGTCCCGGGCTAATTGGCGTTCATTTTTGAACGGGGAAATGAAAGAAACCAACACAATCAGCCCAGCGTCTGCCATCAGGCGTGCTACTTCGCCAACGCGACGAATGTTTTCAATTCGATCAGTTTCAGTGAACCCAAGGTCTTTGTTTAATCCGTGGCGTACATTGTCGCCATCAAGCGTATAGACATGTTTTCCACTTTCCGTAAGGCGTTTTTCGAGCAGGTTGGCGATGGTGGACTTCCCAGAACCTGAAAGCCCGGTCAACCAGACAATTTGGGGAGTTTGGCCTTTTTGCTTAGCGCGTACTTCGCTGTTCACGTCAAACTCTTGATAAGACAAATTTTGTGCGCGACGTAGACTAAAATCAATGACGCCTGCACCCACTGTTGCATTGGTTATCCGGTCGATCATAATAAAACTACCGGTGTTGTGATTTTCTTTATAAGCATCAAAGGCAATGGGCTTGTCACAAGCTATGGTGATTGTGCCAACTTCGTTCAGGTCCAGATGCTTGGCTGCAGTTTGCTCTAACGTGTTAACATTGATGCGGTGCTTAAGGGCGGTAATGCTTGCGGGGACTGTTTGAGTACCAATTTTGAGCAGATATGCTCGCCCCGGATGGGCTGCATTTTCGTGTAGCCAAATTATGCGCGCCTGAAACTGATTGGAAAACTCAGGTGTTTGCTGTGGATGGCACAGAACATCTCCGCGCGACACGTCCACTTCACGATCAAGCGTTAGCGTGACGGCTTGTCCTGCGCTGATTTGCCTTAAATCACCATCCATGGTGACAATTCGAGCAATTTTTGCTGGTTTACGCGAGGATGCGATTAATACTTCGTCGCCCACTTTGGCATTGCCGGAAACAAGAGTGCCGGAAAATCCGCGAAAGTCCAAATCAGGTCGATTTACCCATTGCACGGGAAAGCGCATTCTTTCAGCTGGTTGTACGCGAGTGACATCGATAGTTTCCAGATAGGGAACAAGTTGGTCACCACTATACCATTTGGTTTTTTCCGAAGGGGTGAGAATATTGTCGCCCTTTAAAGCAGAAATTGGAATGGCTTGAATGGTTTCAAAGCCGAGATCGGTTGAAAAGTCGCGATAGTTTTGCTCAATCTGATTAAAGATGCTTTGGTCATAATCCACCAGATCCATCTTGTTGACCACCAACACCACATGACGCACGCCAATGAGAGAGAGAATAAAGCTATGACGTTTTGTCTGGGTCATCAGGCCTTTTCGGGCATCAACCAGCACCAAGGCCAGGTCTGAAGTGGAGGCGCCGGTAGCCATGTTGCGGGTATATTGTTCGTGGCCGGGGGTGTCAGCAACGATGAATTTTCGCTTGTCAGTGGTGAAAAAACGATAGGCTACATCAATGGTTATGCCCTGTTCACGTTCTGCGCTCAACCCATCCACCAAAAGAGAAAAATCAATACCTTCGTCGCCCGTAACTCGATTTCTGCTTTCTTTTTGTAGGCTGGCAAGCTGGTTCTCCAGAACCAGTTGGCTATCGTAAAGTAGGCGGCCAATGAGGGTGGATTTGCCATCATCCACACTGCCGCAGGTTAAAATCCGCAATAGGGTTTTATTGGTCTGCTCGCCAAGCCATGTTTCAAGGGCCGCTTTTGAAGAGGTCGACATGTTAAAAATATCCCTCTTGTTTTTTCTTTTCCATGGACCCGGATTGATCGCTGTCGATTAAGCGCCCATCGCGTTCCGAAGTACGGCTGTCTTGCATTTCCATGATTATTGAGGGGAGATCACTAGCTGTGGACGGAATAGCACCGGTCAGTGGATAGCATCCAAGGGTGCGAAAACGTACCATTTCTTCGTGGGGTTTTTCGCCGTCCTCAAATTGAAAGCGGTCGTCATCGATCATGATTAACGTACCCGAGCGCTTAACGACCGGGCGCAACTTGGCAAAGTAAAGTGAGACAATTGGAATGTCCTGCGCATAAATATAGGTCCATATGTCCATTTCAGTCCAATTGGAAAGGGGGAAAACGCGCATGCTTTCGCCCGGATTTAATCGCGTGTTAAAAATACGCCAAAGTTCGGGGCGTTGATTTTTTGGGTCCCAGGTATGCTGTGCATTTCTATGAGAAAAAATGCGTTCTTTGGCGCGAGATTTTTCTTCATCACGCCGCGCTCCACCGATTGCGGCATCGTATTTCCCTGCATCCAATGCCTGGCGTAAGGCTTGGGTTTTCATAACATCGGTATAGAGAGCAGAACCCTGATCAAACGGGTTGATATTTTCGCGGACGCCATCGGGGTTGGTATGGACAAACAAATCAAGATTATAGTCTTTCACCATCTGGTCGCGGAACGAAATCATTTCGCCAAACTTCCACGTGGTGTCCACGTGCAACAGGGGGAAGGGGATTGGGGAAGGATAAAATGCCTTGCGGGCAATATGCAGTAGAACGCTTGAGTCCTTGCCGATTGAATACATCATCACCGGACGTTCGAATGAGGTGGCAACTTCGCGAAAAATCTCGATGCTTTCAGCCTCCAGCATTTGCAGATGGGACAGGGGTTGTAGGATGATGCTCATTTGAATTGGTCCAACATAGGAATTGGTTCGTGTCTGACGGCTAGGTGATGTGTATCATTGCTATTTTTTATCAAAAAACCAGTAAATTATAAATTGTTTTACTCAAGCTCTGCCATGAGACTGGCTGTTTTCAGTGCGAGTTCTTTATTGTCTGCAGCAACAAAAAACGGATTGAGGAACTTGGTGGATGCCTTGCCGTATTGCATGGGGTGGCATCGAGTGGTGAGTACCACACCGCCGGCGGCTTCAAGTACGGCCTGACCTGCTGCAACGTCCCATTCGCAGGTTGGAGTGAACCTTGGGTATAGGCGGGCTTTGCCGGTTGCCACCAGACAAAATTTGAGTGAGGAACCAACGGAAATGTTGTTGGCCAAGTCCATTTTTTCTTTTAGCGCATCGAGCAAGCAATTTCCATGGGAGCGGGAGGCGACGATATCGATAGGGCCTTTTCCTAAAACATGGATGGGTGTTTGTTCGCCAGCGAAGCCATTATTTATGGTGAATTCGAAAGCACCAAATTCGCTGCCAACATAGCCGATATTGAGAGCCGGGGCTGTTACCACGCCACAAATAGGATTGCCGTTTTCCACCAGTGCAATGTTTACCGTAAATTCGCCGTTCCTTTTGAGGAATTCCTTGGTGCCATCAAGGGGGTCGACGATGAAATAACGGTCTCCAAGTTCTGGGATTATGCCAGCGGCGGCGCTTTCTTCGGCTAGGATGGGTAGGCCTGTTTGCGCTAAAAATTTAAGGATAACATTTTCAGCATTTTGGTCGGCAACAGTAACGGGGGAGCCATCCTGTTTTTTTTGGGCGGCGATGGGTTTTTCATAAATTCTGAGAATTTCCTCGCCTGCCACCAATGCAGCTTTGATCATCAAGTCCAGAATTTCTTCGGCGTTCATATTTATATTGCCATTTTGTTGGTAAAAAAGACAGGTGGAGTGCAACCACAGCTGAAGTATCTCAGATGTGAATAGATTCTTTCATAATATGTTATGCGCTTGAGGACATGGCCAATAGTATGCTCCAGAATATTTGTATCTGTATCCTTTTGCACTATTTTCCTGTTGGTTCATAATCGAAATTATTTCTACGTCCTCTTGAATGACTTGTTGAAGTGCGGCAAGTGCTTCTTTTGCTCCGCCCTGAGAGGTCCAATCGCAAAGGCCGCACAACTTAAAACCAAACAGCCTCCGACAAACTCGAGGCGGTTCATTATTGTTAATAGATACAATGGTGTGTATTGTTTTGCGGTATGCCTATAACCACCACGCAACATCTTGATTTGCGTTGACTTGCCTATTGTTTGAAATCATAGTGAGACCGTAAAAAGTCAGTTATTCTGATCCTGAGAGAGTGTTAGCTTAATGAGCGTTGAGGAGACTGTACTAATTTCCGGCGGCACTAGATCGTTCGGCAAAACAATGGTCGATCACCTTCTCAATCAGGGTTATCAGGAAAATCGTATTTTCAGCCAAGATGAAAAAAAGCAAGATGCGATGCGCGCGGACAAAGCCGACCCTCGCATAAAATTCTATATTGGCAACATTCGAAATGAGCGCTCAAGACAAGAAACCATGAGTGGCGTAGATCGGGTATTTCACGCAGCCGCCCTTAAACAGGTGCCCTCATGTGAATTTTCCCCGTTGGAAGCGGTGCAGACGAATGTTTTAGGAAGCGCGAACGTCATTGATGCCGCGGTTGCAAACAAAGTGAAAAGCCTTGTTTGTTTAAGCACAGACAAGTCGGTATGCCCGGAAATGCTATGGGAATGAGCAAAGCAATTATGGAAAAAGTTGCGGTGGCCAAGGTGCGGAGAAACATTGCTAACGATACCGCAATTTCGTGCGTTCGGTATGGAAATGTTATGTATTCGCGTGGCTCTGTTATTCCCAGATTTGTCAAACAGATCAAAAGTGGAAAACCAATTACAATCACTAATCCTGAAATGATACGGTTCCTGATGTCTTTGAGCGCTTTCGTCCGTTTGGTCGGCTTTGCTTTTTCCAACGCCAAGCAAGGGGATAGTTTTATCAAGAAATCACCTTCGACAACCATCAAAGTGTTGGCTGAAGCGCTGGTTTCACTTTTTAGTGCAAGGAATGAAATTCATCCCAATGGGTCAAGGCACGGAGAAAAACTAAACGAAGCGCTTGAGCCTGCAGAAGAACTAAGTCGCTCCAAGGATTTGGATGAATTTTTTAGAGTTTCATTGGATGCGCGCGATTTGAACTATGATCTTTATTTTGATAAAGGGTTGGTGGCGCAGTCGATGGCGAAGGACTATGATTCCCATACGGGCGACCTGCTGGATCTGGAACAAACCAAACAATTGTTACTGACACTGCCTCAGGCGCGCGCTGAATTAGGCATGAAAAAGATCTAAACAGGGGATATTACTCATGCGAATTGGCATCACAGGTGCTTTTGGACAATTTGGATGGCATTTGCGATGCTTTTTCTTGGCCCATGAAGAAGTGGAGGTAGTTTGCGCTGACCGAGATACTTTTGCAAATGCCAGTAAATTAAATGAATTTGTGACCGGACTGGACGTTGTAGTGCACCTTGCAGGCGTAAACCGAGCTAAAGCTCAGACACAAATCGCCAAAGGTAACCTGAGTATAGCACATCAGTTAGTACAAGCGTTGGAAAGTACGGGCGGTTCACCCCATCTGGTGTATTCCTCCACGGCTCATATTGAGAATGATAACATTTATGGCCATTCAAAACGCCAGGCGGGAGAAATCTTGGCCAAATGGGCCTTTCAAGCGGGAGCGAAATTCAGCAATATTATTTTTCCGCATTTGTTTGGTGAGTATGGACGACCCAATTACAACTCAGTCGTTTCAACTTTCTGCTGGAAAGTCGCAAATGGTCAAAAGCCAGAAGTGCATGGGGATCCCAGAGTTGAATTGCTGCACTTTCATGAGGCGTCAAAATTTATTTTTGAATGCATAAATGAAAATCAATGTGGTTTGTTACGGCCCAAAGGCTCAGAAATTTCTGTTATTGAATTGGCCGATAGAATTCAGAGTATGGCAGCGACATATCAAAATGATGTCATGCCGGAATTGCATGACTCCATAAACCTTCGTTTGTTTAACATATATCGCGGTTTTCTTTATCCAAAATACTATCCCGTCAACTTGATAACTCATACGGACGAGAGAGGTTCTCTAACAGAAACAGTTAAAGCAAATAATGGCGGACAAACTTTTTTCTCAACAACAAAACCGGGGGTTACTCGCGGCAATCACTTTCATTACCACAAGGTTGAACGTTTCGTTGTGGTTAAGGGAACGGCTCGGATTTCGCTTCGCAAATTGTTGACTAACGAGGTTATTGATTTTTTTGTTTCCGAAGATGAAATAGTTTACATCGACATGCCCACTTTGCATACACATGAAATTACCAATGTGGGGAAAGATGAACTGGTCACTCTGTTCTGGTCCCACGAATTGTACGATCCAAAAATCCCCGATACAGTTTTTGAGTTGGTAAGGCCCTAGAGGAATTCAAAGAAACATGAAGAAACTCAAAATCATGACTGTTCTGGGCACGCGTCCCGAAATAATTCGCTTGTCCCGTGTCTTGGCAGCACTGGAATGCCACACCGATCACATTCTTGTCCACACTGGTCAGAATTATGATTTTGAGCTTAACGAAATTTTTTTTGATGAGTTAGATGTGCCCAAACCAGATTATTTTTTGGGTGTCGATACTTCAAGCCTTGGTAGCGTACTTGGCGGCATAATAATTGCTATTGAGCCAATTTTGCAGACAGAAAAACCAGATGCTGTGCTCATTCTTGGTGATACCAATAGTGCGATCGCTGCTTTAATTGCCAAACGGCTAAAAATTCCTGTCTACCATATGGAAGCGGGTAATCGCTGTTTTGATCTTAATGTCCCCGAAGAAATCAATCGTCGGATGGTGGATCACATTTCGGATTTCAATTTGGTCTATACGGAGCATGCTCGCCGTCACCTTTTGTCTGAAGGCTTACCCCATCGACGAATTTATCTGACCGGCTCCCCGATTGCTGAAGTACTTGACCACTATTTGCCAAAAATAAAAACTTCAACTGTGCTGAGCAGGCTGGGATTAAAGGCCGACGAGTATTTTGTTGTCAGTGTCCACCGGGAGGAAAATGTAGATAATCCGGGCCATCTAAGGCAGATTGTCGGCGCGCTTAACAAATTGGCCGAAACTTACAATTACCCTATCATTCTGTCGACCCACCCTCGAACCCGCAAACGGTTGGATGCGTTGGAGGGGATTAAGCTACACAAATTGGTTCGGGATCTAAAACCTTTTGGTTTTTTCGACTATGTTCGCATGCAAATGCATGCTTATTGCACTTTGTCAGATAGCGGAACAATTGGCGAGGAAGCAGCGATACTGGGCTTTCCTGCCATTACTCTTCGGCAATCCATCGAACGCCCGGAAGTCCTAGATACGGGATGTTTAGCAATGACCGGTTTTGACGAACAAATCATTGTCAATTCAATCGCCATTGCGCGGGCTGGCTTTTCTGAATATGTTGCTCAGGAAATTCCAGACGAATACAAGGTACTCAACACTTCTCAACGTGTCCTCAAACTAATTGTCGGCACTTGCCGCCTTTCCAACAAATGGGATGGGATTGTGTCTTGACCCCCATAGTTTGCGGACTAGTTTATTTTCTAGGAGCGATTTCATAAATCTCCCTTGATGGGGATAACAAGCAGCGTGAGAACCATGTTTAAACTCACTGACCAAACAGGAAAATTAGTTCGTGCCAACACAAGACAATTTAGATTATCAGCCCGTAATAATTATTGGCTCTGCCCGTTCCGGCACTAACATGCTGCGTGACTGTCTGATACGGATTAAAGGCTTTGGCACGTGGCCTTGTGATGAAATCAATCTCATCTGGCGCCATGGAAATCGTAATTTTGCCAGTGATGAGTTCACCAGAAAGCAGGTTAACAACAAGGCACGGAAATATATTCGTGCCGCCTTTGATAAACTTGCTAGAAAACAAAATCTTGATTTTGTGGTTGAAAAAACTTGCGCAAATTCCTTGCGGGTAGATTTTGTCGATGAGCTGTTTCCTAAGGCGAAATATATCTTTATCGTGCGCGACGGGCGCGATGCTACCTCTTCTGCGATGAAGCGCTGGAAAGCCCCGATTGAGTTACCCTATTTGCTCAAAAAACTGCGTTATGTTCCTATTTCAGATGTTCCGGCATATGGGGTCCGGTTTGTCAAAAATCGCTTTAACCAGTTACGCAGTGCGGATAAACGTCAGGCATATTGGGGGCCGCGCGTCGCCGCTCTGGAGAAAAAAGCCGCCAATTATTCCATTGCTGAGATTTGTGCCAGCCAGTGGGTAGAAACGACAAAAGCCAGCAGCCAGGCCTTTGAGAGTTTTGACTCAAATCGGGTTATTCGCATCACCTATGAAGAATTTCTTCAGGCTCCGCAATCTCAGATGGGAGATATTTTGTCATTTCTGCAATGTAAGACTCCGATCGAAGAAATTAAAAAAAGTGTCGCCGATGTCAGACCTCCCTCAACCGTCGATTGGAAGGCCCAACTTTCTATTCCAGAGCAGCAACAGATTGCCCAAATTTGCCAACCCATGCTTAAGAAATTTGGTTATGTTAGTTGACAGTTCGCCAGACGTGCAACTGGTGAATCCATGAAAACCGTTCAGGGGAATAAGATGATGTCCTATCGCGCTGCCTTCATCAAACGCGGTTTTGATATTCTTTTGTCTTTCTTGGGTTTATTGGCGACATTTTGGATCATTGGTGGTGCGATTGTTGCGGCTAGAATTGATATCGGTTTGTCTGGTTTGTTTCGACAAAAACGCATTGGACTACTTGGCAAGGAATTTGAGATATTAAAAATTCGCACGATGCAGGATATTGACAACATTGATACCACTATTACCCAAAGCGATGATCCGCGCATTTCGCGGTTAGGTCAATTTTTCCGGCGTACGAAAATCGACGAACTGCCCCAACTATGGAATGTGCTAAAAGGTGAAATGAGTTTTGTCGGACCACGCCCTGACGTGCCTGGATATGCTGATAAACTATTGGGAGACGATCGTCTTATTTTAACAATTCGACCTGGAATTACTGGCCCTGCAACTCTGAAGTATCGCGATGAAGAAGAGATACTCGCCAGGCAAATAGATCCCCAAAAATATAATGATGAAGTAATTTTCCCCGACAAGGTTCGGATTAATTTGGAGTACATAAAAAATTTCAGTTTAAGGAAGGATATTGTTTACATCCTCCAAACATTCTCTGCTAAAAAAGACCTCGGTGAATAGTCGCTTTTTCTCCATCTTCCTTGCAAACTACCTAATGTGGTTTTCTTTTGTTCAATTTCGAGATTTAGATAACAGGAGTGGCTGGTTGGTTCCAAATAGAATTTATCTTTGCGCACCAAACGGTAAAAGATTGCAATGAAAATCCTTTTGACCCATCGGTTTTTCTGGCCGGATACTGCCCCTTACGCGACCATGCTTCGCTCGATTGCTAAGCGTCTGGCCGCTGAAGGACACGATGTTACAGTTTTCTCTACGCAGCCTTCCTATCATTCCAGTTTGGCGACCAAGACTTTTTCCCACGAAAATGTGGATGGTTTCAAAGTTGTAAGGATGTCAATTTTCAAAGAACGCAAAAGCAACCTCCCTCTAAGAGCACTTAATGTTCTGATCTATGCATTCGGTCTGCGCCGCCACATTTTGAAAGTTGCAGATTATGATATCGTAACGGCATCTACTTTTCCTCCAATTGTGGCTGCAAAAGTTGTTGCTGGCGCCGCGCGAAAAATTGGAGCGAAATTTGTTTATCATTTTCAGGATTTGCACCCTGAAGTCAGTCTGTATTCCGGTCAGTTGAAACGCGGGTGGGTTTTTGATTGGCTTCAGGCCATTGATAATAAAACTTGTCAGCAGGCTGATGCCTTAGTTGTCTTGTCAAAAGACATGTCAGCAACTCTGCGAAACCGTCAGGGAAATGACCATCTGCAACCTGAAATAATCAACAATATTTTACTCGAAAGTTTTGAGACTGCGCCATCAAAAAATGGCGTGGCGCTACCTGATAACAAGTTCAATATTTTGTTTGCTGGAAACATTGGCAAATATCAGAATTTGGAATTAATTGTCAAAGCGGCTCACAAATTGACTGATCTGAAGGACGTGCAATTTTGGTTTATGGGGGAGGGGGCAGCTAAACAACGATTGATTAAGCTGGCGGGAAGCTTGCTTGACAAATCAGTGTTCTTTCTTCCCCAACAGCACCATAATGTTGCTCAAGATTTTATGGAGAAGGCGAGCCTAAACCTTGTTTCCCTTGCGCCTAATATTTTTCGCGTGGCCTATCCCAGTAAAACCCTGTCAATTCTTGCAAAATTTGCCCCCATTTTTGCAATCATAGAGAGCGAAAGCGAATTGGCTCAGATGGTTAGTAATTACAATATTGGCTATGTTGCGGATCAAAATGATCCTCAGGCGGTCTCGGATAGTATTCGCTATGCTTACTCCAAAAGGGAAAACTTAGGCGAATTGAGGGACAACGCAAAACAGTTATACAACTCCAATTTTGCCAAGGAAAAAACATTGGATCGTTGGTGCTCACTTATGGAAAAGCTTGGAGCCACTAAAAACTAAGAATTTTGAAATTCTATTGAGCAGAACGACCTTCTGGTGGTTTGGATAACCTTATAGCCATTGCCAAGAGTAAAAAGATCATCGTTGCTGTTTGCGTCACCACAAAATAAGCTTGGAACATAGTACCTGCCATAACTGCAATGAGAAAAAATGTCGCAAAAAGAGCAATGTCCGAATTATTTCGGAATGCCTTCCACAGAATAGCTGCAATGCTAAACAGAAGGCTAAGGTAAAGAATTAGTGCCGGCAAGCCAGATCGCACGGCAATATCAACATATTGATTGTGAGAAGGGTAGATTTTATGCGATTCTACAGCACGTCCATATAGAATAGTTCCCGGTGACATTGTGACGAAAGCATCGCCAACAAGTGGACTTGACATTACGCGTTCTACACCACCCATAAAAAGCAGTTTACGGCGTTGGGTGCCGAACTCCAAACTCCTCGCGATCACTCTTGCTCTCTCAACCGGTGCTCTCAATTGTTGACTCTCTAGATTGAGCCCGTCATTTTCCTCTTGAATTTGTTCAACAAAACCTTGCAAAATTGGCCTGACGCTGAGACCTCCTACTGTTAAGGACGCAATCGCCATGGTTGCCATAATGACGGTGAGGATGATCCTGTCGATCACGAAACGCAAATCCCATTTTTTTCTGATGACTTCGCTAAGTAGCCATAAACCAAACAGGATCCCAATGGCTAAAATTCCGCTACGTGACCAAATTGTGAATACATACATAGCGTGCAAAACAAACATGCCCCAAAGGCTAACCAATGAAAAGTCTCGTTTAACAAGCGAAAATTGCCATAGAATTATCGTCAAGCCTGCCAATACAAGAATTGGTTGAATATTTTTACTTCCGTAAAATGCTTCTGCTAAATACCTATAAGCGTTAAGCGAAGAATAGATCGAAAGAAAATAGCTTGAGACTACCAGCAATAATATGATTGTTCCTGTCCCAATAACAGGAATTGCAAGCACAACTGTTTTCATTGTGTCGCGGGAAAATGGGAGAGTGAGAAGCGCCACAAACAATCCAATTGGCAAGACTGTTTGTATGTACAATGCCAGAGTCAAAATATACCGGTCTTTCAAACCAAATGGTATTCCAAGGCCATAAGTTGCAGCAATTGTCATCCACAGAATTATTGCGAGAGAAAGAATAACTGGAATTTGGCGGAAATTTATTTGTTTTTTTGCAAGTCGAACAACAAAGACTATCCCAATAGCTAAGATTCCAAAGACCGAAATATGAATGCCGAAACCACCTCGGCTAACACCTTCATCGAACGCTAAAAGGGGTGCAAAAACAATCCCATCTCCGTGGGTGACAAAAAAGAATGGTGTCAACAATAGCCCAGTTAGAAACAACAAAATTAGAGAATCAATATTTTTTGTTCTGGAAAAAACATTTCCTATCAATGAACTCATAAGTCTATCCTACGACATTAAAAAATTATTCCCTGCAATGCTGGTGAAGTAGACAGCATTCAACGCATTATGACCATTCAGTTTTGCGTGCAACAAGTAATCTTGGGCACATTTTTGGTAAAATTCTTACACATTTTTGCCAAGCCGGCTTTTGTTGACCAACACTATGCTCAAAAGACTAAAGCCTGCTGCCAGCACAAGACCAAAGACCAGACCATCAAAACCCAATATACGAAATAGAACAAACTCTAACAGCGGTATCAAGATAATAATCATCAATCGGGGTAAAAAGTAAATCTGTGTTTTTAACAACATTGCGCCCCTTAGTTCCAAAACTTGAGCTGTCCGTTCCAGCAGAAAACCCAATACCATCCAGATCAACAAATAAGAGTATTGGGCAAACCCGGCATGGGTGAGAAGTTGCACGATTTGCTGATGAAACAAGGCGGTGCCGGTTAAAATGAACGCACACATCAAAAGCCAAATCGTCAAAATCAACAGAAACCTTCGATTTTGTTCGGCCTTGATCATTGAAGTTGAGGAAAAATAAACTGGTGCGGACAGTCGAGTAAGAACCGCAAATGAAAAGGCGGTAGGCGCTAGCGCGATCTGCATCAGTGCTGCATAAATTGCCACTTGTTCGATTGTGCCAAAGGCAGACAATATCCAGCGATCTGAAAGTAATACAACTGCTGAAACAATGCCGATCAGCGCATGGAAGAACCCATAGGAGCCGTACATTTTGTTTGTTGGTCTTTCCGTGTCTTGCCCAGGTTCACCAGGGATTTGTTCGTTTAGCGCCTTATCCCAGGGCGCCCGAAGCGCAATAAACTGCGCAAATGACAAGACCATAAATCCAAGGGCCAATCCAAAAACGGCAGATACGGAAAAATACCCAAAAATCCAAATCGCTAGAAATGTCAGCAATGGCCTGGCGACTGCGCCAATCAATTGCACGATGCCAGCGGAAACTCGCAAGCGAAAAGCCATGAGCAAGAATTGTTGAGCCGTCTGATACCCCATGGAGAGCGTTAACAAAGTTAAGGAAATAAAAGTTGCGACAAAGTCGTTTGTTACAGATGTAAGATAGAAGCTAACAGGTATCAGGACAATTGTACTGAGGGCGGAAACTTGTATAAAAAGGCGTTTTTGATCACTAAAAAAGCTCTTCACGGATGCGGTTTGCTGTGCCTGAACCAAAAAACGCATGTTTATTTGCCCAAGGGGCAAAAACAGCATCGCCACCAAGAGGCTCGCAAAGGAGAACACCAGTGAATAGATACCATACTCAGAAATGCTGAGTAGATTTGATAGTAATTTGATGGTGATAAGGCCGCCAAACATTGTAGCCATCTGTGCAACAGTCACCCAAGCAAAATCCTTTACAACAGTTTTGTTGCCAGAAATAAAACGAGTGAATTTTTGAGCAAGCTCCATGGAGGGGTCCTGAGTGAGTTTGTAGTCCTAATTCGGCTTAGTAACTGTCCTCTTTTCTCATTTAAGAAACTATCTTTTCGAAAGCTAAAGGGCTTTCCATTCTAGGAATTTAGCACCAAATTAAATATTTATCGGCCTGTTACTTCAACAATCACTATTTCAGAATACCATTGGGCATCACGACTATCTGACGGCAGCTCAAGATCATGTAATTGAACTATTTTAAACGACGAGAAATGGGACAGCAAAGACCGTTGATGGGCACGTGAAAACGAGTCTACTTCGTTGGTAAAATAGGTGAATTTCCCACCAGGTTTGAGTAGCCTTGCGGCTGCGGGGAAAAAGTTTTCAGCAAATGTGGCGTTTTTAGCAAGACTCTCCAGCAATTCTTTTCTGGTAAGAGGATAAGTGTGAAAGAATATTCCATCGAATTTTTGGGTGGCGCCGAGTTGGCCGACGGCATCTTCCCACAAACTCTGGACTACACGGATATCCTTATCCGAATATTGTTCTCTCCACTTATTGCAATCCGTTATGATATGTGGATTGCATTCAATAATTGTGTGAGAGCCGACATTGAAATCCTGTATCATTGAAGAGGAGACACCCCGGCCAAATCCAACTTCCAGAATATCGGCACCTTTTTCACAAATAGCGTTTGCCATTGCCTGCATTACAGGTGTTTGCCAATCCTCCATAATTTCCTGGCTATCCAGTTGTGCATTAATTCTTCCCTGAACATTGATGGGCACTCCGCCGACATTCATATTTGGTGCGCGGATATCAGCAGCATCCAGTTCATCGGTAAATTCTTTCAAGCCCTGATTGATTATCCAGTTTCGCTGTTCAACCGTAGGAGTGGAGATAAATGAGTTATCCGGTAAATCAACTGTAACTTCATAATTGTCCGTACGCTGAATTGTTTTTGATATATTTTCGCTCTGTGGAGTTTGTGTCTTACCAATTTTATTTTTTGTGGGGCTTACTACTCCACCATCTTGGTTTGCCGCACGGCTTTGGATTGCCAAGGCCTTTTGAATCTTTTCGGCGACATGTGTGACATCAGGTTCCAGCATCAACAAAATCCCAACGCCAGGCGTTTTGACAATGTCGGCATTAGGAAGAAGGTCACCCCAGCCCGTGTTGGATTCGGTATTGGAAAAATCAGAATCCTGTTCGCCACGAATAATCAAAACGGAGCCGTCATAGGTGGTGTACCGGTAGTTTTTCATCCTAGCATAACCGCGTTCCAGATACTCACGTAACTGGAGTTTGTGAGAAGTTAATTTCCCTGATTTCTGTGACTTATTTAAAGCCCGAATTTCAAACTGACGCTCAGCCTGGAAAAACAGTTTACGTACGCTCGCCGGGATCTTGAACGCTATGTCCTTTAAAAAGCCCCACTTATCCTTATTGAAGCGTTGCCATCGAGCCGCCCAAATATGCTTAGATAATTGAGTCTGATCAATTTTTAGATAAGGAGCATGCCAGTCAGTAATCATAACAAAAAGGTCAGGCGTCCGATTTCGTGCTGCAAGTTGTTGCGAAATTTCATACGCAACTGCGATTCCACCGCAAATTGCCAGAATCGAAAAGGCCCCTTTGGGGGAAATTTTCTCAATCTCGTGTACATAGGTCGCTGCGATCTTCTCCACATCATAGGGAGCCATCGTGTCGGTCACTGTGGCATTATACAAGGTCGTCTGGTGTGGATCCCCAATGCCGTAAATCGGTTGGTTCTTCCCAAGTAGTGCTGCCAGCGGCCGAATGTGTTTGCATCCGTCGCCCAGGTTTTGAATTGCAAATATTGGAGGTAATTCACCCTCAGGCTGGATGGGAATAACAAGGTTATGCGATTTTTTCTCGAATGGCGCGCGTGCAGTCCCTGATATCAACTTGGCTAATTCGACGGGCGATTGTGCATCAAAAAGCGCGGATGTTGACAAACGGATTTCAAATTCTTCTTCAATGCTAAGAATGAGATTTATTACCATCAACGAATGTCCGCCATGATCAAAAAAAGAATCGGTCTCTGTGAATGAGGGGTTGCGAAGTTCCTTTTGAAACAGGCGGGTGAGAATTTCGATTTTTTGTGCATCCTGGGCTGCAGAAATGTGCCTGCTTTCTCTGGAGTTTTCCTGCGAACCAGAAAACGGCTCTGATTGCGATGTAGCGTCAATGCTCAAAACCTTACAGGCAGCACGGTCGATTTTTCCGTTTGGCATGCGCGGAAGTCTGGCATGTGGCACAAGTAATTCAGGGCGGAATTTTGCGGGTAGCGCTTTATCAATCGCCATTCGCAATTTGGCTTCATTGAACTCCTCATTTACTTCCAAATGAGCAACAAGGCGTTGGTTTGGTGTTCCATGCGTCTGAAGCTTTGTCTTCAACTCAATGGATGGGTTTTGAGAATTACTTGCTTCAGCCATGGCTGAAGCCACAATGTTATCGGGTAGAATTTTGAGAAGTTGGGAAAGCGACCTGGTATCTTGCGCCAACACCACGGCTTCCTCAACGGATTCGAATTCAAGTAAAACCTGCTCAATTTGTGATGGCTCAATCCTGATACCACCCATGTTTATCTGGTTGTCTTGCCGACCAAGAAGTTGGACATTGTTGTCTTTGATGACTGCCCGGTCACCACTATGGAAATAGTTTTTGCCGGGAATATCCTTAAATATTGTGTGACTAGAACTAACTCCAAACCGGGAGGCACTTTCAGTGGAATTACCCACATACCCGTTGCTGACCCCAATGCCTCCAACCACCAATTCTCCCGATATGCCTTGTCGGCAAAGTGTACCCGTTTCATCAACAACACCAACCCATGCCCCTGGCACTGGGGGGCCGATGAAAACATCTTTTAAGTTGGTATCGCATTGACAGGCTGTAGTCCAAACGGCGGCTTCTGTTAGCCCGTATTCATTGCTCAATCTTGAATTGGGAGCAAGCAGTGAGTGTTCCTTTATAAGCGAAGGAGTGCACGCTTCTCCTGCAACAATGATTTGTTCAGGCCAATGACTTGAAGCTGATCGTTCTTTGCGTCTGAGCAGCGCATTGTAGAGTGTTGGTACGCATAAGGTATGTGAAACGTCAGGGGTGCTCAAAAGACCAACTAGTGCGTCCACGTCATGTGCCTGTTTTTCACTTGGGAGCAAAATGGCTCCCCCGCTTGTTAAGGTCCAGAAAACACCAACGACGCTACTGTCGAAACTAACATTTGACAAAAGGGCGAATTTTTCCGGCTGTTTATCATAGACCTGAAAACGGCCATTGGTGCTTGCTGCAAGTTGAGCATGGGTAATGCAAACACCTTTAGGTCTGCCGGTCGAACCTGAAGTGAATATGATATAGGCTGGATCGTTGCCACTTGGGTTGTGTCTTGATCTGGCCGGCGTCTCAATTTTTGACCATATTTGCCCATCAATCAGCCCATCGCCGATGCGAATTTCAGATTCTGTAATTGACGCGCTATTTGGTCCAACAATTGAATGGGGTGTTTTAACGGAAGTATTTACAGCCTCAATCCAGGGGGAGGGATATTCGGGGTCGAGCGGAACATAGGCCGCACCGGACAGCAATACCCCCAGAATTGATACGATAAGATCAACTGATCTTGGTTGGTAGATTAAAACACTATCTCTCGGCTTTACTTTGTTGGCCTTGAGTTTTGATGCAACTATTCGTGCACGTGATCCCAATTCAGACCATGTGATTTCAGTATCGCCGCAAATGACGGCGACAGAGTCTGGAAAATCAATGGTGTTTTGGATGATTTTATTCAATAAAAGTGTGTTGTCATTCAGTTTGGGGCCAACCAGAAGGCTGGGATTATCGTGTTTTTTGAAAGCCTGCCCGACCTGGGCTAAGGGGGTCATTACAGATTTCTCAATAGCCGTATTAAAATTGGCAAGAATTTCATTTGCGAGCGAAGCGTCAAATTTTTTACCGCAATACTCAACACTCACATCAACTGTTTCTTCGCGCACTTCGACAAAGAAAGTCAGGTCAGCAACCGCGTGCCCGTTGAATGCAACTTGCTGGGTAACTGCACAGCCGTCGAGTTCACAAGGTACTGCATCATCATAGGCCACTAAAATATTGGTTGATGGCAATGTTAGATTGTTTTCTCGCCGATCAGCAACAATTTGTGCCAGTGGATATCCACGATGTGGCAACACCCGACCCAGATTTATTGATGCCGACTGGACCAATTCTTCGAAACTGGTATCGGCATTACAGGTCAAACGCATGGGCAAAGGGTTTAACAGGTAGCCAAACATGTCTCGAGCTTTTGCGTGTGTTCGACTGGAAGAAACAATGGCAAGCTCAATATTGTCATGTTTATAAAAAGGATGAATCGCCGCTACGGCTGAGGCTATTGCGAGTGCAACAGGGGTAGATTTCCTTGTAGCGCGCAATTCTTCCGGTTTGAGATTGCTTCGTTTGGTCAGGAAACCATCTGCCCGCAATGGTCTGGTGTCCCCACTTAACAATGGGTTTGCTTTCATCTGCTCCGGGTATGCTAACCAAAATTTACGATGATGCTCGAAGTCAGTTTGTTGTGCTTGGCAAAAGGAGGCATAGTTGAAAGTAAGATCAGGCAACGCCTTGTCGTCGAGAACACATTTTATTTGCTCCCAAAGTCTGACAAAGCTTTCATGATCTCCGCTGACGTGATGTATGGTAAATACCACAAGCGTTGTCCCATCACTGACAGGTTGAACAAGGCACTTTAGCAGAGGACCATTTTCAAGATCAAATGGTTCGCGGTGCATTTTTTTTATGGTTGTGGCGACATTTTCCGAAGAAATTTCTACGGTTTCTGACTGAAACTCCAATGCCTGATCTGAGGAGAGATGTTTTCTTGGCAAACTGAATGACCAATTGAGCGGTTGATGTAATCTGGCAGCTTTTCTTAAGGCATGTTCAAATCGTTCGGCTGAGACCGGGCCCGCCACCCTAAATATGCGGCATACATTATAGACCAGATCTTGCTGTCTGGTGCTCTGGTCAAATAAAATTGCTTTTTCACCAGCCGACAATAACGGTGGGTGGGATTCGTCAAGATTGGTGTCATGTGGCAGTTTAAGTTCGGTCTCTGCGCTTTCTTGTTGATCGATGGATTGCATCGCATCAATCGCTGCTCCAAGGTCCCCCGGAGTGGTATTTGAAAAGGCCATTTCTTCACGAAGCCTCAGATTACAGGCCTCACTAACGCTGAGGAGCATCTCAAGAGCGGCAAGGGAATCTCCCCCCAACGCGAAAAAATCGTCTGCCACACCAATGGGTTCAATACGCAGAATGCGTTCCCATATTGCAATTATTGTAGTTTCAGTTTCGGTTTCGGGGGCAATGGGGATATCCACGGCGGATCGATGGATCAACTCAGGTGCGCGAAGGGCAAACATCTCAACTTTGCCATTGTGAGTTAACGGAATTTCAGGCATGGCAAGAAATGCCTTTGGAATGGCATGGGCTGGAAGAAAATTACTCAAAAACATCCTTAACTCTGCGGGCGTTGGAGGTTTATCCGCTTGTGGAGAAGGTACGAACCAGCCAGTAAGAATTTTTCTAACATTTGGCTGAAAATCCAATGTTTCCTGCATTTCGTTGATTTCGTCTTCATCGAGGTCGTCTTGAAGTTCTTCGATTGCCTGTTGACGGTCCTTGTGCCCCAATCTTACATCCCAGGCGTAAGGGACCGCATAATTGTGAAAACCCTGCTCTTTTCGGTGAGTATCAATTCCCAAAACATTGACTAGGCAATTGGTTGAACGGCCGGTATCCGGCGGACGTGTCCAGGATGTTTTTTCAGCTAGATACCGGAGAACTTCAGACAATTCGACATCGATGTAACGATAAATATCGAGGTACTCAATTCGTTCAAAGATCGTTCCGTCATCAAAAACCTTTGTATCCAGAAGCTGGTTGGCTACATCATCAACCCGGTGATAAACTTTGCGCGCTTTAATGACAGCGCGGTCAATGGCATCAGGACTAAATCGGTCCGCCTGAAACTGCCCGGGAATTAAGCGCGTCTCAAACAACTGACCGCGCGAAAGGCCCGTAACAATCAATGAAATGCCGAGTTCCTCTGCTCGAGTGGTTGCCAATGTATAAATTGCTTTGAAACATCCGTTACATACATTTGAGAATGTTGACAGCGAGTCTCTGAAAATTGCGTTCATTTCAGGTGTCGTGGCAAATTCGTGATCTACTCCAAGTTCTGCCACGATGCGGGCTATATTTTCCTTGGCACTATCAGGGATGAAGCCATTGTCAAATGTATAGGCATAGGGTTTGAAACCAAGTTCAATCAATCGGCACAGTGCATAAGTAGAATCTTTCCCGCCGCTCAACAGGTGCATACAGTCATATTTACCGCTGGAACTGTTTTGGGCCTCAACCAGTTTTTTCTTTAAATCATCGATAGATTTGAACCAGCTTTGTGCTGTTAGCGCGACTTTTTCGTATTCGTGGCAGGTGTCGCAAATCCCATCGATATCAAAATTTATGCCCGGAACATTGTCTGGAAGGCCGCAGCGAACACAATTATGTTCAGGCTCTTTCCATTTTGGAGACCACGTTCGTACAACTGATTTTTCAATAAGAGGGTGGCGGTTTAACACCTCTTCGACTTCCAATGGATTCAGCCGAATTCCGCCGATTTTCATTTCTTCATCAACGCGCCCCAAAAATACAAGTTCGTTGTCGCCCTGAAGACGCACAAGGTCACCGGAGCGGTAGTATCTTTTTCCTCCTGCCATTTTGAAAGCAGAGTTATCTCCTGATCGCAGTTTCTGATTTTTGGT
>JAUTBZ010160321.1:0-11016 GCA_032361785.1 Lepetodrilus galriftensis | reverse complement strand
AACTGGTCTGTCAATCCAGTACAGCACAGGACTCTAGCACTGCACAGCCATCTGACTTCTGAGCATTGGACTCTAGCAGTGCACAGCCATCTGACTTCTGAGCATAGGACTCTAGCAGTGCACAGTCATCTGACTTCTGAGCAATTGACTCTATCAATGCACAGTCATTTGACTTCTGAGCATTGGACTCTAGCAGTGCACAGTCATCTGACTTCTGAGCATTGGACTCTAGCAGTGCACAGTCATCTGACTTCTGAGCATTGGACTAGCACTGCACATCCATCTGACTTCTGAGCAATGGACTCTATCAATGCACAGTCATTTGACTTCTGAGCATTGGACTCTAGCAGTGCACAGCCATCTGACTTCTGAGCATAGGACTCTGGAAGTGCACAGTCATCTGACTTATGTTATGAGCATTGGACTCTAGCAGTGCACAGCCATCTGACTTCTGAGCATTAGACTAGCACTGCACAGGCATCTGACTTCTAAGCATAGGACTCTAGCAGTGCACATCTATGTGACTTCTGAGCACAGGACTCTAGGAATGCACAGCCATTTGACTGGCTAATATAGTTTTAGTTTCGGCCTGCAGGGCAGATCACGGCAAGTGACGGCAAGTCTCGATATTGGAATGTCCACATATACCACGAGGAAGTTCGGAGAAGCAATTTGTCGAGTTGATGAGATTACCAGGGGAATGACGCTATATTCGCTTGTGCCCGTTCCGAGAGGCCGAGACCCGCGTAAATCCGACGGACACGAATGATTTTCATCAACAGTTTTATAAGCAGAAGTCATTACGGACTGATAAGGGTGACTGGTACGAGTGTGGCATCCTACCGATGCCTTAGGGGGCACTGTGCGGAGCTCATAGATAGGGTTAGAAATTTCGAGGGATGGGTTCGGCGCCATAGTTCCACGTCAAATATAAATGAAATATTTCCGTGAACCGAGTACTGCATTGCACGCCAGAAAACTGATGACACTCTGCGAGGAGTTCAACTTCATGGAAATATCCATCTACTGGAAGTCATTACGACGGGCTGGTACGGAACGCGCAGAGCTCGTGCTGGGGCCCGCCGTGGAGTTATCAGGCTTCGATCTGGCTCCACGACGAATCACAACACGGCCAGGAAATAGTCCCCTTACCGATGTAATGATTGTCCGACTTTGATGGATTAACAACTCTCAAATTTCGTTCCATCATTTGTATATATATATTATTGTGATTATGAGACATGAAATGTTGCTAGAGAAGACCATTGCGCATGTGTATGAGGGCGGTTGCAGGATACAGGATCCATAACACACATGTACAGGATCTATAACATATATGTACAGGATCTTTAGAATATACGTACATGATCCATGACACACTAATACAGGATCTTTAAATAGCACGTTATAATAGGATATATGACACATTAGTATAACGTCTATTTGGTACATTACTATATGACATATTATACGAACATATAACAGTGAGAAACATACTATTGGCCCCTTCTTCATAACCATGCATACCTATACTAGTATATAGTAACGGAGGACTGATACATGTACGCACTGCAGTTATAGTGTCACGTCCTTTACCAAAAGTATTCTACGTGTAGAAGTAACACACTGGTTATCGTTTCACGAAGCTCTCATACTAATATTATAAGCACTCTCGTAGCGATCTCTTACACAGGGCGACCGGGCACTTACGACCGGCACTTACGACCGGGCACTTACGACCGGGCACTTACGAGAGCGCTATTGTCTCGAAGTGGACACGGGAGCTTCCAGAAACGAGACCCTGGTCTGTGACTTATCAGTATCGGCCAGGGAGATTTACGCCATAGTGAAGCAGACGTGTCACAAGTCACGGGACAAACACGTACAGTTAGTCTGACTCGAGCTAATGAGCAGACGCACAGACCATCAAGCATACAATGTCTTCATAATGGCGCCTTGTAACTGATGCGCACATCTGACAGAAACTGCATGTAAATCATAGCTGCACCTCAGAGTGTGCTCACATGAAGAACGATCCAATTATATAGTTGATTACTCATTTAGAATATTCCATAATAAAGCAACTAGAAGTGGCAATTATCAGACAAATTTTCTCGCTATATAAACAGCAGGAATCATTAAATATCTCGTAACTCTGTTGATGTAGCCGATACTCACCTCTACAGCTAATTTGACGTGAACTAGTCGTGAAGGGATAACTGTATAATATCGACCACTGTCTACACTACGGCATGTTCCACCCAGAGCCGTTTAATTGAAGACCAGTTGTTACAATATATGGATGCAACACTACAGACTACACGTTAGACTACCACATGCGATACACCAACACACATCAATACGAATGGTGGGCCAGTATTAACTAGATGTCGAGCTGACACGGTGGTATTGGTTGGCCAGTATTAACTCGATTCCGAGCCCACACGGTGGGCCAGTATTAACTCGATTCCGAGCCCACACGGTGGGCTAGTATTAACTCGATTCCGAGCCGACACGGTGGGCCAGTATTAACTCGATGCCGAGCCGACACGGTGGGCCAGTATTAACTAGAAGTCGAGCTGACACGGTGATATTGGTGGGCTAGTATTAACTAATTCTGACATAGATGTTGGACATTTGATGAGACAGTATTAACTATTCTGATATACTAGTAGATGTTGAAATGACACAGTACTTTTGGTGGGCCAGTATTATATGATTCTGATATATATATATGTTCCATTGACACGGTGGTATTGGTGGGCCAGTATTAATTCTTATATACATGTTGTACTGACTGGTACTTTTGGTGGGCGAGTATTAAATAATTCCTAGATCGATATTGCAATGAAAGTGTATTTCGTGGTGTCAGTTTTGGCCGGTATCACACACGGAGCTGAGAATGACGCTATCTACTGTACATAGGAGTGAGTGACTGGTAATATTTACTATCTGAGTTCGGGATCACCGTCCCTTAAACACGACCGTGCTATCTGTCCCCAGTGCTCGGACTACGTATTCTGCCTGTCGTCGTACAGTGCGAGATAATAACCCTGAACATGCAGGAAAAAAACGACTTCAGTGTCTGGAGAGACCTAAGTGTCCAAACCAAACAGACTATTTTATCTGATGGATTTGAATCCTGTTTTTGCCTGCTGAACATACACTTTTGTTGGCCCACTCCTAGACAACATTGATCGCTCGTAGGTGAAGAAGTACCAGACATAGGGCCATATATTGATGTTGTGTTGCAACTGGATTCCCCTCAACTGGGACTTTAACACAAAAATATCGGTGAGGTTTTCAGAAATAAACATATCTGTCATGACTTATTGCTTAGAAACACGAATCTCACTTAACGGTTTAAAAAACGTAACACACACACGTCTACCATAATGTACATTAGCACACCCAAGTTTTACCTAAAGTCAAATATCAGACCCAAGTCTTACCTAATAACAGTTAATACACCAAAGTCTAGCATTATATGAATTATCATGTATACGGTATGTTAATTTAAACATAATGTTAATTAAAGTAAGACGACACGTCACATAGTCGTTCTTTTTACAGTTGTCGTTATTGACGTACAGAGGCAACGTTACGACATCATAAAAACACAAGAGTATTTTCCTAACGCCTGCTGAATGGATTACTTCATTGACACACAAGCCTAAAATACATAATACTGTGGTAAGATACAAGCTAAACTACTCAATGGATATTGTCCCGTTATGTTTGTAAATAATATGTTAAGTATTAGTTCTATTTATTAAATGACATCCACACATATACATACGATGCATTTGAAATGACGTTTTAACGGATATACATAGTGTTTCAAGAGATATCTTCATTGGCATCTGATATCGCTCAACCCAATCCTTCATAGAAACAGTTCTTAATTACCAAATTGGTATTAGATATAGTTAAAGCTATTCAGTCATTGACACACATACTAATATTTGATTAATGTTTTCAAATAATACTGATTTTAGTGTTTAACCTCACTGACGACAGAGTATGAATTAGCCACTAACCTTTAGTAATTAATTTTAGTATTTAATACAACACAGACTATATTGGAGATGAATTCACAACTTTTTAAATGTCTATAATTACCTACTCATCTAACGTTATTCGATCTATATTGACCATATCTAACAGTGTGTACATCGATACAAATGTGTATATACATGTACTTGTAACAATAATCTGTGCTATATAAATCTCAGGTTTTGTTTTATTTTACAATTTCAACAATTTGCTACATTCTAACGTGTTGTTGACACACTTCATAGTAAAGTTTGCGTTCTGTACTGTGGACGACCGTGATCAGAGGCTGATGTTGGTAATGTATCTATAGACATGTGACTATATTTCCTAACCGTCTGCCAATATAGATTTCTATACAGCCACAAACTCCCTGCCAATACAGATGACGATATTATCAAGTATATTTGCCAATATATATTTGGATATGAACTAACTGTCTGTAATATACATTTCAATATAACCTAACTGTCTGTTGCCTTTGACACGCAGACTTAGATATTATCTAACTGTCTACACACGGACACATACACATGTACACACATACACACCCACGATCGCATGCGCGCGCGCGCACGCACACACACATACATACATAATCACACACACACACACATACATAATCACACACACACACACACACACACACACACACACGCACACACACACACACACACACTGCGTTCACAGCCGACTGACCAGCGAGTTATCTGTGCCATTGCCAAGTCAGGGAATGAAGTTAAGCTGGTGATTCAAGCAAATTGCCAAAGCCATGAAACTCGCAGCAAACACCTCAAGAAGCATGATGGCGGCCATCTTCTCTATCCTCAATGACCACTGTGTATCTTGGAATTATTCAGTAATTGAAAACTGTCGCTTTTATCTTCCTAGGAAACTGGCTATTAGCATCTCTGACATGCCATATGTTTGACATTCATGAACATTAACAGTGTTTTGATGTACATAGTAACCTAATCCAACTACATACGTACCAGTATAGACTTCAGAGGTAGTTTTGGAGCTGTAATTGCAACTAACACTCATTTGACAAATACAGCGTGGAGTTCGCACAGCTGTAACCTTCTGCCGCTACACAGAAATGGTTGCGACATTCCTTTGTTGCATCATGCCGGTGACTAGGTATGACTCGTAAACATTCAAACTGTCTTTGAAAATAGAGATACATTCCTTTTTAAGACAAAAAATAAATCTGAAGTCCGTGTAATGACCAGCAATGACTGACGATGTAATGAACGACGATATAATGACTGGCATTGTAACATAGTAACCAACGTTGTAATGACACTGTAATGACGGACAACGTAATGACGGACAATGTAATGACGGACAATGTAATTGGTGACATCTTAATGACCGACAATACTTCTATGTTAAGTACATTGCTAAACATCGACGCTGATTCACAACACATACCGTCTTCTCAGTTGCCCTCTCACTTTAGTCATAGACAAATATAAACATACGTATGTTAATATTGACCAAATAGAAAAGTCAATATGAAGGAAATACCGAAATTAAAGTTGTATGGTTGCTTTAATTATGGTGAGACCACAGAATAATAAAATCTGGGATTTCCAATGCCAACTGCCAGACTGCTTCCAGACATCTGGCATCTGACATCTGAGAGAGGACCACTGCCAACTCGGCCAGTGCCAGTCCCTCCGCGTCTCGCTAGTCGTGGCCACTGACGCCGCCTGACCTAATAGCACAGAGATGATTTGGTGGCCAGGAGATAAGACCGACCACGCACACGGCTAATAGGTGTAATATTTCAAACCACCATTTGGCCACATTTGAATCAAACAAATTGGATAATTATTTCAAACACTGGGCGGAAAATACGATACTTAATAAGCATTGAGGGCAACCAGTTGAAGAGAGATCAACGCTATGAATTTCACCGATTGCTTGGTCGATGAAAGAGCTGGGTGCAGATTTCAGGATGATGATTACCCAATAGAAGAATTGTATATTTAGCAGGGCAGCGATTGCTGTGCAGAGGACTCGTGTCTGTATACTTGGACAGTACCGGGAATATGTTGCATGCTTATAGTTATTAAAACGTAATAGTAGAGTGTGGGGACGAGACAAAGATAGTTGTTACATTATATTTAGAAGTTGAGATGTAGTGTCAGAACGCTGGAGGCTGGGACCAGAACATGACGGTTACATGTTACAGCTGAATGTAGATGGTAGATTTATGTGATTGTTACATGCAGTATCTGAGCATTGATGGCATGAAGTTGATTATTACATGTAATAACTGAGCGGTGGGTGGCAGAACGATGATTGTTACATGTAATCTACGAGCGTGGACGCGAGTCCGGTGATTGCTACATACACAGAATAGCTTGTTGTAGATTGCAGGACAACGTCTAATAAGATCTCGGCAGACAGAGAGGGACCGAGACAGTCGTAGCATTGATCACGTACACTAGTCCCTGCTCATACAGATAACCCGGCAATCCGTGAAGTTTAGTTTAAACATCAATATATTCATCTGAGCATAAAGGCTGCAATCCTTGTGGAATTAGCTTCTTCAGAGGCGCAATGAAACGTGATTGGTGATCATGAACAGCGATAACTGGCGGGAAGAGGCGGCCTCAGAGTGATGCTACTTGGGGTGCAAACATTGGTCAGAACGTAAAGACTGTAGATTGTAGATGGCTGATGACTTCAATGTACGTTTACAGTCCACCACTACAAGCCGTCGTCAACATTCCACCAATCTAGAGGTTTAAGGTTTATAATACTTTACATTCAAGATGAATAAATAGGATTGGTTATAAGTTATAACAACTTAAAACAACCGCTCCAGGAAGAATGCAAGAAATTCAGAAATTAGAAATGAGAAGTGTGTTATAATTGACATGCGGAGATCTGGATGGAGAGAGTGTACATTTGATACAAACCACTCCATATCCGCATCGACTCTCCTTGGAATATATGTGAGTTGGCTCTCCGAAGAATAACCAATGCATTTGAATTACAAATCGGACACGATGATTACTTTGAGTAGAAGGGCATTATAATTACAAAGGCAATACTGCTACTTCATATGAATTACTTATATGAATTTCACAAAATTATTATTTACATAATACATTATAAAACGTCAGTCGTGGATGTTTGCTAAATGAGAGTTTCTAACGTCATTCGCCGCGATGACCTTTTGTCAGACACAGCTTCCCCTCGTGCTCTATTGTCAGAGATGCGCTCTAAATATACATCCCTATGACATTTATCATATTGGCAGAGAAGTCTCTAAACATCATTCACAATTCCTACTCACTGTTTCAAGTTAGGACGAAGACCACACAGTATGTACTTGCAGGTCATTAATATAAATATCAAGTTAAAACCGATCCAAAAACGAATTTTATAAAGAAATATTGAAAATGAAAAAAGCAATGCTTTAAAATAACTACTACATAATTTAATATACTTTCTATCCAGACATCCCAACATTAAATTTGAGTACCGTATTTGATGTAAGTATAGACGTCGGGAATGTGGAGATGTAGAAGTCCGACAAAAGACATCCAATGTATATTTACTGCATGGACGGGAACTAATTGGACAGGCATTTGAAGAGGTCGCGGAGGTCACGACCCTATGATGAAGGAAGTGTCGACAGCATATGTTAATGTGACACTAGATGCCAGTGAAGTGTGCGTGTAGTCACAATGTTAGTTATTGCCAACACAAATGAAAGATCTCAACAGCAGCACCCATTTCGTTCTCGGAGGAAATATACAAGAAGAACACATATAATTGGTTGTCAATCCAGTGTTCGTACAGAGGGAACATCTACCAGGTCTGGGATTGACATGTGTCCTTTGAGATTACTCACTACTGCGCATGACATTGCCGGAAATACGAGCAGTGCGAGGAACAGGAACATAGGATACGGCGGGGGTGGGGATGGGGGTAAGGGTATAGTCGGTATGTCGGCAGATGATAGGACAGGTATGTTGAAAATATACTACGCCAGATACATGTTAAATTATTAGATTTGTTGTATTCAAGTTGAACGTTAAATATTGCTTTTTAAAAATATTCAACTACCTTCTATGTTACCAATTAAAATATGTTTTCAAATATACGTCAAATAAACAAGCTTTAATATGACTAGACCTCAATAACTAAGCTTACAGTAGGACAAGACGATACAGGACTAGGCTTCAGTAGCACACAACCCTAATACCGTTGGCAAGTTTACCTCAAGACACAGCAAGCAACGGGCAATCCTACACTACAGTAGATGAAGACACCAATGGACAGTATTACAGTACAGTAGATGCAGACACCAATGGATAGTATTACAGTACAGTAGATGAAGACACCAATGGCCAGTATTACAGTACAGTAGATGAAGACACCAATGGCCAGTATTACAGTACAGTAGATGAAGACACCAATGGCCAGTACTACAGTAGGAACTGGTAACAATAGAGGAGCGTAGGATAAGACGGAAAGGCCATCCTGTCTATAGTAGGGCACATGACCAATAGACGAAGGTGAAAGTGAACGGCAATTTATAACAACGGCGATAGCAATAAACAGTTATATTCTTTTCTATAACTTTGCAGCAGTTTAGTTTATATTCTGGCAGCACATAATCGGCGATGACGTACTTTACAAATTAACCAGCTACAGCCAAGAGTCATTATTTACGAGCAAATAAAAACGACTCTTGCATAGTTATTATTTCTTTCGTATACAGTCAGCACTTCGATATTTGAATTCAAATAAATTGGATGAAGAAGAAACCTGAGGAGCACCACGAGAGGGCGCTGTACGTAATGGAAAGGGGAGGGGGCGCTCCATTTGAGACTGCACGCTGCGTGGAGCCTTAGACTGATCCACGATGGCTGTTTTATTACAGACATGTTAACGTTGGGTATAAATATCTCCAAATGTCAGTAGTACTGTAGGTCACGGAACCCCGTGTAGCCGCCCCTGTCACACACCGCGCCATTCTGTGGGTAGTGCCAGGCATGATGCATTAATACCATGATAAACGCCAAACTAGCACTTCGTCATGTCTCCTCCCCTCTAATGCCGGTCCCCGTGGAATACACGTACACATTGCGATAAGGACTGGTGCTTCTCCACCGTGGAGCCAGATTCAGACGTACGTGGTAGTGGTGAGGGGGGTGGTGTGGGGTGGATGTGGGGTGGGGTGAATGTGGGGTGGGGTGAATGTGGGGTGGGGTCTAGGACATGCGACAAAGTTCTCAATATATTGAACTAAGAAAGTAAAATGTTCGTGTATCTTAACATTTTCTTGTAACTGTTGCTTGCTCCCGAAAACCCCCATTAATTCTCAATGTCTTAACAAAGTACTCCGTGAATACCATGAATAACCATTCACGAGTAGACATCCTGGTGTTATCGCCTACAGTCTGCCATGCCGGATATTTATATCTGTGTTTCCTCGTACAGTTGGCCACACTGTAGATATATTGACGTGATTAACATTTTCCTCGATATTTTGATGTTATCGAGAACTAGCTGTATTGAAGACAATCTAATACCATTCTCTACAAGTTGGCTATGCTGGCAACGATACGACCAACATTACACGGAGGCCATAAGCAGTATGCAGGCCAGTAACTACTGCTAATAAAAGTATATAATTGAAATGTCTTACAAATTATACAGCAGGATGTCCGGAAGCCAAATCTTGTCCGAGGGAATCCGAATGTCGGTGATGTTGTCGTAGTCTTCTTTTTTCCATGACAACAGCACGTCTTGCCACTCCTGAAACATACCATAGACACATGTGAATACAGCAACATATCTTAGCATTCCTGAAACATATTATATGTGAATACACTTCTTGGCACTCCTGAAACATACCATGAATACACCTTAATACAATGGAGTATCTTGGTATTCCTGAAACATACCAGGCTCCGAGATTACGAAACTTTCTGAGTACGATTTCATACTCAACTCAGAATGTTGTTCATTACACGTCATGTAAATCTTGAGTCTGAGCATGAAATCGTACTCAGAAAGTTTCGTAATCTCGGGGCCAGAGGGCCTATTCTCGAAACGTACTTACTAACTTCTTCGCCTAAGAACAGTTCGAAGCCATACTATACGAATAACTAAGATTGTCTTACGATCGTAAGAACGTTTCGAGAATAGGCCCCCAGATTTACATATAAAAACGCAAAGAAAAAAAAAGAAAAGAAATTAAGAGTCATCCGAATAATGAATAAAAACGCATTTATAAAAACCAGGGCTCGTATTCTCGAAACTTCGTAAGTCCTAAGAAGTTCGCAGTACTAAGAATTTGGCTAACTGGTTTTCTGCTTATGTTAGTTTTTGAACAGATTTGTTCTTAATAAGAAGTTCCTAGCTAAGAATACAGGCCCTGGTATTAAATAGTTGGCTGTAACTGAGATATATGTGAAGTGATGAGTCTTAGCTGGCTTGAGATGAGCTAGTATGGCCGTGTGTACCTACAGGCCATTCCAAGCTCTCCGTTCTGACTGGTTCCAGCCTTGGTGTGTTGACAATCTAATGTTTGACCTATCCCTCATCCGACAGCAATAATAAAGATATAAATTTAGCTGGGTCTGTGGAGCATTTCCTTGATAGACTGACTGTTTACCTTTATAGAATGTCCACTAGTTAGTAAACTCTGCGTCATAAACACACGTGGATGGAGTTCAGAGGAATATTGATCGTACTAAGTACCTACTGAATATTATCAATCATGTATTAACATCAAGACTAGGTTAATAATAATAGAAATAATACTGATAATAATAGATCATTATCATAATAATATAAATACTAATATAAATAATATAAATAATATAAATAATATAAATAATAATAATTCTAATTCTAATTCTAATAATAATAATAATAATAATAATAATAATAATAATAATAGTAATAGTAATAATGAAAATGATAAAA
>JAUTBZ010160310.1:0-11016 GCA_032361785.1 Lepetodrilus galriftensis | reverse complement strand
GGGGTTAAGTGCAATATCCTAGTTGATGTCAAATTACATGCGGTATTGACCATAAAGTAATATGGTGATATGGTGCAGGATAAAGCAGTCTTATAATCTTTCATCTGCATCTTAAAACAATGTCATAATACGCTATTTATATAATGTTAAGATTTTAATCTATAGCTCATATTCATGCGTCAATCCCTCCCTCTTCTAGTTATTTTATAGTTTCCAGTGTCAACACGTTAGATGTCTACCAGCTTGTGTACATATTAGTATATGCAGTATACGTGAGGTCGTTTGAAGAATAGTCATTATGTTATAACGGTTTCAAGTCTCAGAAGAGCAAAACACTCGCCCGGTTTGAACGTTCGACATGGGTGGTAAATACAGTAAATATTCCAGCTATATAAGAACATACAATGGCTTCATATCGTGAGTCCGTACCCAGATAGTCAGCGATGAGTGGAGACTGCATGCAATACATGTTTCCACGGTCGTACAACTGCTAATTGAGCCGCATACTACTCCACATATAATCATCAGCCGGCGCAGTGCCGCTTGACTTAGCGGAAGTAAAAAACATTGATATCCGGACGCGTCCTCTTTACAACCGGAAGTAAACGACCCACGCAAATAAACGTCATAGTTTCAATGAGGAACGGCCACATTACACTTCTACCGAAATTCTCAAGGTAAGTTTAACTTTAACTATTTAACTCTCTCATCGCTAGTATGATTCTGATAGTATTGTATGTCGTATACAGTTTCGAGGGATTTCCTGTACCAACGGCGGAACTACGTGGTCATCGTAACTCTAAACTTAGCAATGGTGTAGTCTGGGGTTAAGGTTGTCGTAGAGTTACGTGTTTTTGTACAGGGGAGCTCAGGGATCAGTAAAAAGGAACTTCAACATTATTTGCTGTGACTATACTCCTTGGTCTGATCAGCGGGCATATTTGAAACTGATAAGTAGATGTACATATATAAGATCTTATAGCATAGGTATTCATAGACTGTGTACAACGGTATACAAATGAGAATTTAATCGTATCCGGCGCTTTTATGGTGCAACATATAGTATGCAGATACAAAGCACACGCACATACAGGCAGCTCCTCCCAAAACAACAAGCAGATACAAAAGCCAAACAAACAAAAACGAAAACAACTATAATTCCGCTTCACATTTATGGGTTGTTTCGTACTTTAAAAAAAAAGAAGAGATTATTAATGAACTATAGGACATTCTGTTTTACAAAAATATACATGTACGTATTAATCACGGAATTATCACTAGATACCAGAAGTTTAAAGACTATTGCTCTCTCCGTGTAATGGCCATGAAGGGAAAACATATTGGAGCCTATTCTGAAAACGTCCTTACGAAATGCTTAGCCTAAGAACAGCTTTTATCCAAAATATGCGTCGATTCTAGAGATTTGATTGGTTGATAGGAGGCCTGTGAAAAGTCTTACACCCCGGTTTGCCGACACATAACAGTTATGACCTCATAGTGGGACATAAATGATTGTGACGTCATTACAACCCCCATTGACTTGCACGTTACGAAGACATTTCGGCACGAATATCCACAAATTCGGTAGGTTTATAGTGTAGAACTATTACGATTTTGGATAAATTCGTTGCCAGCGTGATTTACTGGTAACTAATAGTATCTACCATTTAACCAATGTAGCTTACTAATTATCCGGAAAATAGTATAGCAGTGTCCTTGACGTGGGTTTACAAGTATTGCAAGAAGATAAACAACTGGTTGAAGTATATAGAAATAAAAGCTAGATTAATATTAACACAATATGCTACTGGAAGAACAATAGAATAATGCCAAGGAAGCAAAAATATAATCTAATGTAATTGAGCATCCTAAAGACATGTCAGTAAATTGCCATAGTTTGTTCGTTTTCCGATTGGCTGTTTCCTGGTTCCACAACCTCCCACTAGTTTCCGGATACAGGTGATTTGTGACGTCTTTATGTCCGTTTCCCAGAAAACAGAAGGCACACGTGTTGTATTAAATAGCTTAACTATGCGGATGCAAATCCAAGGTTGGTATTCCTCTATTACCATTATTTCGTCATGATCAATACATGGACAAGGATAGCCACGTGACCCCACAGTAGAACAGGGGCCTGTTTAGAAGGGCGAGTTTACGCGAGTTCACGCATGACGTCACATATGAAAGATGAAGGTTTCCAAGACGATTTCACGCGTGTACTCGCGTAAACTCGCCCTCCTGAACAGGCCTCCGATGTCATGCTCGGCTATTGTCTAGAACGATGTAAGATGATCACGTTGCAATTGTAGCTCTAGGATACCTACAGACCAAGTGCTATCTGGCATCTGCACACTGCATAATAACTATTCCTGGAAGACCTTCGTTACATCTTATAATCCACAGCAATTTAACATCACGGTGTGAATTAAAGGACCAAGGACACTTTGATCGTGGATTAACTATGACTCGTACTTGATCTGCATAGGAATGTCTTAAGCCCCGTTCACATGCACACATTTCTACACGTGCATATGTGCAAATTTGAATACATGACCAAATTTGGTCATGTATGCATATTTGCACATATTCAAACAAATTTGCACGCATGCAAATGTGTGCATGTGAACGGAGCTTTAATGAGCATATTTAGGTTAATAATAATGATGATGATGATGATGATGATGATGATTATGATTATGATTATGATATGCATGGTGTATATTATATTATAGAGAGCATAGCCACAAATGGCTAAAAAAGCTTATGGAACAATTGGGATTATTTAAAAATTTAAAATACCTCTGAAATTCTAGAACATTTCGATATCGCACTTTTTAATTTACGTATTCGCCTTAAAACAACTCAACCCAGTGGCAAATTGTGTTTGTCATATTGTCAAATATTGACAGCACTTTTTAAAAGGTAGTTTTATATCACAGACAAGTAGCTTTACTATTCTCTATAGTACATCGAACTACTAGTATATGTTATATAGCATACAGTAGTTATCTAAGAACACGCCTTAATATAAGCGAATGGTATGCTGTACGCTCCTTTATCAGTATAGTACAACGGCGATATGTATAATGTCTAATGGCTCACTTCTTAATTAAATAATTAAATTGATAATTACAATGGCAAAAACTACTTTGAAGGCACAATTCATATCAGTTATAGAAACTATACTTATCGAAGTATGTTTTATTTTATACATTTTCTAATATCTAATAATGTTAATAAGTACTTTTTTCCCTTTCTATCCACATTCCACAACAATGGCCACATTGGGATTGCCACTCAGTGTTTACTGTTTAGCTAACAGTGCCACAACGCAAGCTGCATACAAATAAGGCCACATAGTTCTCATATGTTGCAATGGGGAATATATGCACATTGACGTAACAGTCTTAAACAATAAGTTTGCTATAGCTAATAATATAACCACACCTAGCATAAGTCTGGTGGAATACCGTAGACTATTTATGATGAAAATACTTGGCCTACAGCTATAGTTAGCACATGCCATGCACGTTTAGATGTGACGTCCAACCTTTATTTACGTAGTAAGAATACACAAGGCGAATATCTAATATTGATAACCACAAGAAATAAAACTCCACATTGCGTCATTTGCGCTTCCTCCGTGTGTAGTCGTTTCCTACTATGACGCAGCAATCTCTACACAGTGTCCAATGTATTACGCACACGTTCAACCCAGGCTACTTCCGCTATCGATTTCTATCAGTGGCAATACACTTCCGCGGTGCAAGTGGCGGCATGTTACTATAGTACTATCGCTAGGATTCCCATCCCTATGACACTAGTACACTGGAGGCGGGAATTTCCTTCACAATTTCCATCACAATTGTAATTAAGCTTCTTAATCATATACCCTATCTGCTCCCTACTCCCTCCCTCTACCACCCACAGTAAAACTAAGCTTAGATCGCTTGTGAAATTCCCATGTATAATTGTTTATTAATCCTGGCCATTGATTGAGTTAGATTGATTTCAACATATATATATTTTATTGACGTCAACTTGGGAAGGAGTTGGAAGAAAGTATGGTTCGGTATTAATAAAAGTATTATTAATTCACAATGGATTGAGGGAGTGGACACATTTTTTTCTCCAATCATTTTCTGACGAATAAGTATGTATGTTTAATTCAAATCAATACATGTGTGTGTGACCCAGGTATATCAATACATATGTGTGTGCGTATATAGGTATCTCAGAGTCTTGCAGCAGTCCACTGACTACGATTCATGAACACAAAGCCAGAAGAGATGAACAATATGATAAATTCAATACCTGAAGTACAATGAAATATATTTTTTTAATGGTAGTATTTCTAAATATATAAATGGTAACATTTCTTATTTATTTCTCTGGATAAGCAATTCAAAAATATTAAAATAGTGATTTTGACTTGAGAATTAGACGCAGCTGGTTGACATGTACATATGCTCGGTTCCAGTTTAGACTACCTATTAGCGAATTCGTTTTTCTCAAATAG
The DNA here is from genome assembly GCA_032361785.1 of Lepetodrilus galriftensis. Taxonomy (NCBI): domain Eukaryota; kingdom Metazoa; phylum Mollusca; class Gastropoda; order Lepetellida; family Lepetodrilidae; genus Lepetodrilus; species Lepetodrilus galriftensis. The sequence goes on along the minus strand of JAUTBZ010160310.1, from coordinate 6,497 downwards.
CTCAATACAATGATTTGAAATGTTACTTTAAAGTAAGGACCGCATCTTTCATACTGCAATGTAAGCTCCAAGGACAAAGTCAGTTGATGTTAGTGCTATTTTTATTATACAAGTTTAATTAGTAATACATGTATTTGTATATTGATATCTGGAAAACAATAACAAGTATTTATGTAAATCCTACAATCCACATCCAAATATGATAACTGGTATTTCGTTCAGTTTGAAGTAGCAGGATCATCTCTGTATAGCACACATGTTAAAAGTGGGTTTATTACCTATAGATTCTACTGATGCAACTAATACTAGTATTAAATGTCAAAAGTAGGGTTATTACCTATAGATACCTATTTTTTAAAACCAATCTATAATTAATAATTCTTTCCTAATTAAATACATTGACAATGCTGATAACCATTCTGACAAATACGTGACTTTTATGCGCGAATTTCCTCCAAATATCTCATAATAGAACGGCGGTCCTCGGGAAAAAAAACTATTTTTATTTCCAATATAAACCAGAACAAAATTATGTATTGATTATTTTGACACTTTTAAAACATATATTTTATCATACCCTGTAATCAGAATCAAAATAGTATCTTAATTATATTTGTATAGCTATATATTGAACATTAACTACATGTAGCCTATGCTTTAATAAATATATAGTTGCTACATTTCACGCTATTAATTTCCATTCTGCTGATTCATCATTATGTGTTTGTACAGCTGTGTGCTGTATCCGATATCGCCTGGACATTGAACCGTCAGTATTTTCAGAATAATACCTGTTTAAGGACTATCACCTGTACCCGAGATACAGATAACCTGTATAATTACTACTTTGGAGCAAAACCCTAATAATCACCACGGGGCGTAATGCAAGGTGTAAGTATATATCTTCTACTGTTGGTGTTCCTATCATTTCTGACCACATGTCACTCGCAGTGAAACTTGGGACCAGAGGTTTTGGAACTTAACAATAGAATATCATAGAATATATATATATATACATACACATACACACGCACGCACATACACACACGCACACACACACACACACACACACACACACACACACACACACACACGAACCAAACCCTAAAGAGTGTCCTTACTAAGGACTCTCTTAGGGATCTCTAATACTAATACTAATTATACTAAGCTATCATATATCCTACGAGACCATGAGGACTCCTTATGGTCTCGTAGACTATAATGGTAGCTTCGAGAAACGATACCCTGGTATATAAATATTGCATCTTTTGAAAACCATAACTAATTATTACAATTATTACCATGAACAAAATAAACTTGATCTTCACGCAGAGCCAATTAGTGCACATTGTTCACTATTTATACAACATCTAATTAATGGTGGAACATATCTATTCATAACTGCCTTGACGTTACCTGAAGGTATGACTTCTTTTAGCTAGATAAAGTAACAACGCTATGAGGTCATACTTTGTATACACTGTGCAAGTTGACCCTGGGGAACATTAAACATCCACGCAGTGTTCTTCGCTACACGAGATGACACCGCGAGTGTTAACATTGTAGCACATAGAACACGGAAGCGTGGACTGGTTTGTATTACCCCCGGGGAGTTGAGAGGAACGTTGGTGCACAATTATGGATTGTTCAATAAAATAATGCAAAGCTAGGAGCATATTTTGCAGCGTGTATCTGACTCGGTATACACGCACACATTATTATAACTTCCTGTTCGTAGTTATAATAACCGTTGTGTGGGCAATGGCATTTTTTTCTATTTTTTTTTCTGAAGTAGATTTTAAAAGTATGCATTTATAAGGCACCAATGACAAAATTAATATTTAATGTATTAACACCAACTTTCTTTCACGTACCGTAATTCTCCTACAACTACACACAAGCCTAAACCGGAAGTGTGCCACCTACATAGGCTTATAGGCTCCATTGAAACCATTCTATTGCACTTATCAAATCTGAATTACATAATCTGTCATGTACCGTAGAACACTAGCTCCTTATTCAGAAAAAAACCCGTTGAATATCGAAAAAGGAAAAAGGAGCCAACTTCCCATTGCCCGTTGTATGACCAAGAGGACGCTGTGTGGTAACAATACCAATATTATGTGTATGCTTATACTATTTTATATATATATATATTTATTTATTACGTATATTTAAGGTCTACATGATTGTGTACGTTTTTATTCATAATTGTATATTCACCATGGTGTCTTTTAGGTCATTACTGGCCTGGTGCTGCGCCTAAATATTGAGTCTTTTATGTAAATACATGTATTTGCAAATACACGATAATAAACTATATTATTATTATTATTATTATTATTATTATTAATATTAATATTATTATTAATCATAATATTATTATTATTATTTGGTACAAGGCAATGCAGATCGTTCTTCTTTGTCAACGTGTAATTAGCTTTGGACGATTCATTATCAATTCATGACGTCTGTTTTTCACCTATTATCTCGTGTTATCATAGACCAATGGTTTTGGTCATGTTTTGTTTTCTACATACATGCATGCATTCTTAGCTGGAATTCATGATTATCCGTGCCAATTATAACTACCCTGCAAACTTTGTTGTGTGTCGTATTCTATTTGTAGAATATGTATTGACCATTCTTTTGTTATACACACAACTTTTATTTGGCCATTGACAAAGGGGACTTTCGAGAAGAACACACGTGTAGGATATATTCACCCATCTGGACATGATTGATTTTAGGCGCGGGATTACATAGACTATATTATTATATGATTTCCAATAGGAGATATGAAGCTACGTAAACACAGACAGCAAAACATGGCGACTTCAGAAGTTACCACTGAAACCCTCTGCACACACTGTGCATATGTTGTTCCACTGAGAGCTACGACGGTCGTGTTTCTCTAATCTACACTTACATCGGGAAGCACTACGATATCTTTGTGGCACTGGCCCCAGGACCACCTTGACCTTAACTGGACACACCCGGCGTAAGCCATGACTGACCGGATGACCATCAGCTGCTGACCCAGATAGCTCGCGGAGAGAGATAGGGGACAAGTTGGCCAAGGACCCGGCGATGACCTCATAGTTAGCGCACGTACAGAACAGCTGATGGCGGGATCAGGATCTCGACCACGACGGCTTTCTACATGAAGGTCTAGCAGCTATCGAGAGGCCATGTTATGACGTCACATGACGTTTTATAAACAGCATTCTGATTTGAGTATAGAGTCGTACTAAGAACAGTTTGTAATCTCGGGCCCAGGGACCTGTTCCACCCAGAGAGCAATCGTACCGCACGCGATAGTCGTAACTCCCATACGTTAAAGCCACATTCACACCGGATCGTACGATTTCTGGATCGTGCGATTGGTGGCGATTTGGCAGAGATACGACCAATCGGCAATGGTTGCGACGATATCCATAGCACAGTCACACCGGCTTGCAAACAGGTTATATTACGACCTAGCTGCGACCTAAACATGTTGCAATCGTGGGCAAATCGTACACGGGTCGCACTACCGATCGTGAAGTCGTACCACAGGTGGCACCACCAATTGTCAGGTGACACGACCAGTTGCACGACCAATCGTGCGACTGTGGGACCCGCGATTAACCACGACTGGTGGTGCGAGTATGCACGACTGGTAGTACGACCATGTAAGACCTGTCTGCAACTTCTTACGATTTGGAATCACAGGTCAGAAGTTTTGAACATAATCATGACCATCGAGCTTGCTGTGCCTGTGGCGATCACCCACGACCTCTGCGACCAGTCGCACGCTCTTTGTACGATTTGCCCACGATTGCAACATTTTTAGGTCGCAGCTAGGTCGTAACCTGATTGCAAGCTCGGTGTGACTGGGCCTTAAATAGTGTATTCTCGTAGCGCTACTAAACGGAGGTCAGAAATACAGATAGCGTTAAGAGCGCTACACTCTCTTAGTAGATACGAGAGCTTCATAAAAGAGCGTTCCCTGCATCTGTTGTTTTGGTCTGCAGAAACGGTGTCCAGGCAAACATCGTGATTCTCCGTATTTGCAGAGTATTGTGAAACAACCCAGTCAATCAGTATCGAGTTCGAATCCATATCTGCCGGATTTAGTGTCCATCAATCCGTGATGCGAGGACCATTGACACTGACACGCACTAAATGACAAAGGTAGGTTGCATATACATGATTAATAGGCGTTGTCTCTTTTCCGCGGCTTAAATTATATAACACAGAGAGAGGGACACACTATATACCGGTAGTCCTTGTCAACGACGTTTCGGATTTGTTTTTGATAAATGTAAAAAAAATATTTTAAATGTAAAATTCATTAACAATCTAAAACATTGCTACGAAACGTCGTTGACAAGGACTAGGGACACGCTGATGCAAAGGACCATTACTGCAGTACAGATCTATGTGTACAGTCGTACCGTTATGCACTCATACGGCTTATTACCTCGACACACATTGCATCACCGTCTGCCCCCGTGAAGTTATGAGTTCTGCTGTACCTTATATCAAATAACGATCCCTGTGAGCGGAGACAATTAGCTTGACTACCGGTATTAATCCAATGGTTGACAGTAACCACTTCTACATGTATTTACCTGGAGTAATGACTTTTGCCATATCAATTCAGTATCATTACAAGGGTATACTGCCCCGATAAACAGCGTCAATACTCATTAGTGGTCATGTACCGATACGTGGTATGTTTGATGAAATCCTACCATTGCATTGAAACACTAGTGATGACCTTGACGTCCAAAATTTTCAGTATTTCTCTGTATTACTTTAACGCATACAGTCATAGATAGTTGACATATTTAGTGGTCAAACCAAGTTTTACCTGAAGCTATATATTCAGCTATATATTCATGATATCCTACTCCAGTTTGTCATTACATATGTAATAGAGAATTAAGATTTAGATTATTGGCAATACTTCCGTACGTCAAAGGGAAAGTAACTCTAAATTAACTACCAGTATGCTTAAAACAATTCTGATTGAAGTGAAGGCATTTTTCTATGCCGTGGAGCGGGGAAATGAGGTACAAAGGTATACCAATTTAACATATTTAGCTTTTCGTAGCACCAATTTCATCCAAAACGACTATCTATAGCTATGAATGATTGTAATTGGACATATCTCAGACTAAACGCCAATAGCAGTGCTATTTCAACAGATCAATGATTACACGCGATGTGCGAGAATACAGACTAATTTTCCCAAAAATTGTCATATATGATGAGTGCACTTCGGTCATATCTGATTACGGTGTCATTAGGATTTCTAAACTGATTGATTGTGAATATATATCTGCTATGTAAAAGCTAGATTGAAAGTTTGCTACTCAACATGCTCACACAGTTCTGAATGTTTCAGAATATAAGTGACCCACTTTAAGCATTGACCTGTATTCAGAAGGTGAGATATTTGTAGTTGATAATTTGAACATAGGTGAAAACCCTCAAGGTACTTCCGGTAGGGGAAATAATCCGTCTGTCAACGCGTACCGCTACAATGGAACTGGACAGGACGTGAAGCCTGAAGGCCTTACTACAATTACGAGAGTTGACAAAGTATGACCCGTAATCTCTTAAAGGAACTCAGCTTTATATCTGTTCAATGTGTCATTATATGAGGACTATCCTGGTCAGACATTCCCAGAGTAGGACTTTATGACATGACATGGTAGGTGTGAGTTGGATATTTTAGTCTACAGAGCGTGGATGTATCTAATTATGACAATAATAAACCACGTATTTCAAATATGTGACATATCCGTGGTATTAACATTACGGAATTGGGATAGTTCCGTGTCATTGCGAGACGGAAATTCCGTTACCGGAAGTCTAGTGTTTTACTTTTACAGTAATTAAATGTAGCAATAGGGGACAACATAGATCTACGATACCGCAGCTAGAACACGAGATTACGAAACTTCCTTGAGTATGATTTCATGCTCAGCTCAAAAGTTTATTCACAAATCCTCATATTAAATTGGAGCTCCCACATGAGCATGAAAAATGTACTCTAAATGTTTCGTAATCTGGATCCCATTAGCCTACTTCCAGAGGGCTCTGATGCCATTATTATGACGTATTTCTCAAATATTCCCCTTCATCTAATACGGAACATTAGCAAACGGCACAAATTTGCCCTATCCGCACCGAAGATCCATGAAACAACAAGATCAATAACAATAACTAGACACCGAGTGCATGGTAAACTGGGTTTATAACTGCATGCTCTCTGGGTACAATCCACAATCATCATGATCACTTACTGTGGTACACTAAAACTGGCAAGGCATAGCTAATGTAATGGCATTTGTCTGAGACCTCATTAGATGAGTAGTAGTAGTAGTAGTAGTAGTAGTAGTAGTAGTAGTAGAAGTAGTAGTAGTAGTAGTAGTAATAGTAGTATTAATGGTATCAGTAGTATAAGTAGTAGTAGTAGTAGTAGTAGTAGTAGTATTAATATT
>JAUTBZ010160299.1:0-11016 GCA_032361785.1 Lepetodrilus galriftensis | reverse complement strand
CCGCTTGGAAACCAGATTGATATTTATACAACAATTTGTTTTCTAAAAAGTAGTTTGAAATATGTTTGAAGACAGCTAATATACTATCATCAAGATTTATTTACAAGTCATTTAATATACAGTGGAACCCCGCTAATTCGCACCCCTCTAATTCAAATTATAGCTTATTTCAAAACTGCCGCATGGTCCAGGTCGCATCCTTATTCTATCAGTATTTGACCTCTCTTGTATTAATTCGCACCTCTCTAATTCCCCCTTAATTCGAAGTAATATCCTATAACGGTAGGCTCCACCAGGCCGCATACCTCAGTACTCGAGTCTCCTGTTATCAGATGGATGCACGCCTCATTACATATAGCGGTCTAAGAGTACTATCGCTAAGAAAGAGCTAGCCTGGGAAAATGAAATAGCGAACGCTCGTCTTAATTGGACACACTTCGGCTTAATTTGAAACACGTTTATCAGTAACCTCTTTATAACGCAAGCGATATTCGACGGAATTTGGTGCTAAATTAGTCGCAATTCTGAATTATGTTCCCACCCGCTGTGCGTCGAATGCTAGGCAAATACACGTCGATTGCGCGTCGAATAGGCCTTTCGACGTAAATTAGACGTTTAGCTGTCTGCAGTGACATGCATTGCTGTTTTTTTATGCACGTGTGATGTGTCTGGCACAGCTCAAACTGCCTAATAAAACATTAATTAGTAATTACTTGAACTTATATTCTGTCATGCTCTTTAAGAGTTGGTGAAATTGTACACCAAGGTTGTGAACAATACGTAGAACGTTTCCAGCGCAATTCAAAATGCAACGGCCTACATAGTACTAGTAGTCTATGTTTAACCATTGTTGGTGTTTATGTTAATAATATACGCTTTTTTCAGTCCACGGTATTGGTATGGAATGCATATCACGTGACCTTGTCCCTGGTCCCCAGATGGGTCCAGCCGTAGAACCACAACTGCGATATGATCCTGACCTTATACTTCATCGTGATACCTGGCCCACCAGGAGCGAAGCGTATACAGTGAGTACACATGGGTGTGGGAAGCGGATACTGGCAGAACTCAGTTCAAAACCACTCAATATTAAATATATATTCAAAATAATATAGTTTTATATTTTTTTCCCAATAAATGTATTGTCAAATATACGAAAATGCTGTCTGTACTCAACAATGTGTGAACTCATTACTATATTTACTTCGACACATTCGCTCGATTCCGTAAATATCTCCGAAGTCGACGATGTTTCCGTCACTTGTACATGAAGACCTAGGTTATTCATACTTATACTAATCATGTTAGAATGTTGTTTAATCAATTTCCAGCCGTAGTATATGCAAATACGTAAAATCAACGCTAGCTAACGTCATCTTGTTTCAGCGTTACCGTCAACGTAACCGCCAGCCACACAGCGCGTTCATGGAGAGAGTGGAGACGGAACTGGCCTCTCAGTGGACGAAGGAGAAGATGGACAAAGCATTGGAGGAGTATGAGCAGAGAAAGAAAACTTTAAAAGCGTAAAGGACCCAGGGTTATGCTTGTAACACGTATTAATAGTATAATGTCTGTCTTGTTACAAACTTGAGAAAGTAAAAAACATAGATACATTAAGTGCTGGTCGCAATCGAATATTTTAAATTTAATATAAGTGTATAATTGAATGATGTATGTATTTCATTTGATAAGTAAGAGTATGTTTAATATTAAGTTAACATATTGTATTTGATAAGTATGATAATGTATTATGTTAAGTTAATAGATTACCCATATATAACTCAATATCGCAGAAAATGGACCAGAATGTCACAAACCTCAACAGCATTACATTACAGGTTGTCCGTGAATTATATATATTAATGTTATTCATGTCATAGCATTATGGTTGTTTATTCATGTATACCTCATTGTAATACCATGAATATTCATGGAAGTATCTAAAATAGTGTCTAGGATAACGAGGCTGATTGAATACCAATGTCACAACTCTATACTAAAATGTCACCTCGCCGTATCTATAAGACGCTTTACTTGTGAATCAAGCCACGTTTATGATCAGTATTATCTGAATTGCTCAAGTCATGTTAAACTGTGATAGTTATTGTATATGTGTATAATAATACCGCTCATTGTTGTTATAAGTATGTAATAAAGTTAATACATGAAAGTGTGTCATGACTCGTACATGTGTGTTACTACCTGCAAAACCGAAATGATAATTGTGAGTATTCAAATTATTGGAATCATGTATGATATGCTTTACTATGACCGAGCAGAGCTACTCAAATATAGTCTGAGATTTGCTGGAAATATTCACGTTTATGTTTGGTATTTAATAAACATAATACGAAGAACAACTCTGCTGAAAGTGAACGAAGTACGGTAGACAGGTCTATAGAGAAAATGAGGCATGGTAAGTTTGTGATAATTGCAAGCTCAGAAGCTCATTGGTGTCATTCAGTCCACCTATGTCCTAAACGTCTTTCAAGAAAGGAATTAAACAAGCGCACGTAAAATATATTCTCGAATACTTACTCCATTTTAAATAGTACTGAAATCGGTACAAGGCGGCGTTAATATGTTGAGCAGTAGTCAATCTAATATTAGAATTAGATACGAAAGTATCGCTCCAAATTATACTCTGACATACGCTCAGAATATATTTGGAGCTATACTTTCGTATATAATTTCAAATTGAGTAGTAGATGTAGTAGTAGTAGTAGTAGTAGTAGTAGTAGTAGTAGTAGTAATAATAGTAGTAGTACTACAGTTTGGACATCAGCACAAGCCGTAGCAGCAGGAGCCGCGGTAATAGAAGAAGAAGGGCTTGTTTCAGTAACATATGTCATTACCTACAAACTTCCTTGGGACTTAAACATGGATTCTCAGACACTCATTTCCTGGTCGACGTGACTCACAGTACACTATCTATGTCACAGCCTAACAGAATGTAGGCTATATGAATAATGATGTGCACGTTTGTCAACTAATAGCGGGGCTCTACAACTCCTGATATATAGGCTATATTATTTATCAACAAAATGAAATACATCCCATAAGACATCTGGATAGGCCTATAGATCACGGAACGTGTTGAGTACGAGTTCATGCCCAAGTTCATTTTTTATATGGGGATGTGAACATAAAATTGAGTTGAGCATGTCGTGGATGCGATGTAACGAGGTACATGCCTAGCAACATAGTAATCTGGTTTGACGCGTAGCACGTGTCCACCACCCCATTATACTCCTCAGACCACAACTGGCCATCGTAACCCCTGGCAACAAACAAACTTTCTGAGAATAAATGGCTTTTTTTCGCAATATTCGATATCTAGATTTCGGCATCAATGTCAATGTCATTGTATGCCGGGTATTGTCAATATTTGTTTTCAGGGGATAATGTCACCAGCACAATAACACAAATTAGGTGTTCAGCTAGGTGTTCGGGCCAGGGCGCGTTATAACGTGGATGCTCAAACATAAACCAGGGCCCGTATTCTCGAAACTTCTTAGCTAAGAACTTCTTAGTGAGAAAATATCTCCTCTAAATGTATCATAAGGCGAAAACCAGTTAGGCAAATTCTTAGTACTTACGAACATCTTAGGACTTTACGAAGTTTCGAGAATACGGGGCCCTGGACCCGATTTCTCGAAACAAACTTGAGTTTGAGATTTTCCTCAGCTACGATATCTCCAGTTGACTCGTACCAGTGTTGTAACGAGTAAAATCTCGTCTGGGTTTGTCACCGTTTGAGTTTGTTCATAAATCTCAGCTGACCAAAATCTCAAACTCAAGTTTGTTTCCAAAAATCGGTCCTGGAAGAGGGCTCCTTATAACTAGTTCTGCTGTTCAGTACGTGGATTTATACTTATCGTATTGAATTACAATGCATTACTTTTCAGTGTTTAGCTGCATTCCACAGCACTATGCAAGATGGCCAAATGGCCATTGTCATGGGTATGTTTCCCGGTAGCAGACGAATAGGTTACTATTACACCTATTTGCATCTGATCTAGCTATTCGTTTTTAATAAGTCAAACATCAGTGCAATGCCTTGACTTGATGCTATGCATCGTTGTCTGGTGATGAAAGAGAACGAGAGACTTGATGGGTATGTCTTCATTGGCCTAGTTGCATTGTTAAAGTTCATTATATATAGATATTTTAAACATCGCAAAAAACTACTTTGAATTCGCAAATACTGCATTGTATTATTACAATTTGCCTTAGACTCTATTTAACAAGTATGCAGTAGTTTAAGGTATTCGACTAGCGTGTAGTATCCTCTACTCGATGTGCAAAGAAGAGTCTCTATAGACACATGTGTCAGAGGTCAAATTGTAAATACTACAGGTAAAATGACCTTGGAATGCTTTAGAAGACTTCTCTGCGCATGCCTGAACTTGAATGTTCATCACTGAAGCGTGAATGTAGCTATAGGAAACTGGTGTAGTAGTCACCCTGTCTGATAGGTGCGAGGTAGGTAGGAGGAGGAAGGGTGGTGGGCGAGTAGGGATCCACCCCGAGGAACCCCCTTCACCACCATCACAACCACCACAAACACAGCCACAACCAATACAATAACCACCATCATCAACAGCAATATTATAAGGGAAATTCCCATGGCTTTGCGTTGGATTAAATGTGAAGGTGATATAGAAAGTGTGATGAATGCAATCATTTATAACATATCATTACCATTTTCTATACGTTTATGGAATTAATTCTGGGAAGATGTTCAAGAGGAACCGACGATTGAAACCTTTAAGACTGCACTAAATAAGCTTTAGACAAAGTAAACCGGTAACAGTTAATTTTCTCAGATTAGACCTACAAGTCTTCGACTTCCAAGGATGTAGCGAGTTAAACAGTAATATTTGTTCTAGACATTTACTGATGGTACATGTATATAAACGAAACAACTAGCGATAATGATACCCATTGTACATTGTGTCATCCTTAAATCACCAATGACTTCTGTGCTTGTATGTTATTAATGGCGTTACGGGTTTAATCTGAGAGCTATATCTGGATAAGAAGAAAAGGTAATATTGTTATTGACCTCTGACCTTACTGCCTTATTATGCTATTGTGTTCACATCTATACATCCCGCACGAATTCGTAAAAAGCACTAAAACAGTAGGGTTGGATGTTGCAATATAGTAGTATGTAATTGGACCGAGTAGCATACCACAAGGATGATTTAAAACTTAAAACTTCCACGTGATTTTGTCATACGTGATGGATAATCAACTCATAAATAAAAATATATTCATTTTTATTTGATTATTGGATCAGCTTACAATTCAACCACGCATAGAACGTGTACGTGAATCATTATCTAAATAAAAGCATACCTACATGTCGCTATGTTATTAGTATTGATGATGAACCGTTATTATAAAAATCGCATTTAACATTCCTTTACAAGAAATCACAGGAAGAGAAAACGTGTTTATACGGCCCCCCAAAACGTTCCTAGCCAATCGTAGGTGTGAATGTCGAGCGTCCTCGCTTGAGTGATAAATACAATCTTTCACCTGCGTGTGTTTGTGTGTGTACAGTCTGTAGTGGGTTTACGTCCGGTTACTGTCAATCCGGTTTAGTTCTGTTCACACACGGTCCACACAGTTTAAACGTAAGCATGGCGACTAAAGAAGATTTGACAGCGTATGAGAACTTCTTCAACGCCGCAGATACGGACAAGAGTGGGTGCCTGTCCCCTCGGGAATTACAGACGGCACTGAAGAAATGTGGGGCCGACGATAAAATAGTCGCAGTAAGTTAAGCATGAAGCTTGAAGGTGTGAGAGAGTGTGCGAAGGTAGTGGTGGTGTGTGTGTATGACTGTGTGTATGTGTGTGTGTGTGTGTGTGTGTGTGTGTGTGTGTGTGTGTGTGAGTGTGAGTGTGAGTGTGAGTGTGTGTGTGTGCGTGTGCGCGTATAAATTACGTTGGAGTGTGAGTACGTGTGTGCGTAGAGCATGTGCGCGCGTGTGTGTGTGTGTGTGTGTGTGTGTGTGTGTGTGTGTGTGTGTGTGTGTGTGTGTTGAGTCACAGAGAGAGAGAGAGAGAGACATACACACAGGACAAACAGATACACAGAGTATACCAGTATACATGCGTGTATGTGTCTACGCCTGTGTGTATGTGGTGATATGCAAAGGACGTATTCGAATACGTGTTACTTACACTGTAAGTCACCAAGTGACACTAACAACTACGGTACGTAGGTAATATATATATATATATATCATAATAATTCATAACAACGTTCACAGTCATTCCTTTTTTTTTTTAATGTGCATACACCTAGCGTGCCAGAACACAGTCGCGTCGTGGTTGAGTGAACATAAGAATGCAGTTGGCTGGCGGTATTAGACTGGGACATTCAAGGCTGTAGACACTGCATCCTTACAAAGGAGCATAGCGTCTATTCCCGTCTTCAATGGCATGCCGCTAGATAACAACGGCGGATCCCCACTACCGTGCAAATGTCATGTTTGACACAGTTCACATAGCAGCCAGCTTTAGGTGCATGTTATGCTTCTCCATGTTTCAATATTTTAGTAGTATTCATGACTCTGAGAATACTTGATGTTAAGGATCATGTATTCAGCTATAGCTTTGGTTGCTAGTTTTGCAAATGTTCTCAATATTTTATTATTATTCATGACTGAGAATACTTGAGGGTAAGAATCATCTATTCACGGGGAAACATCTTCTCATGACATTGACATGTGCACTTCATGGGCGAATGCATGGATATGCATGCCATTGGAAAACATAGATTGTACTAAGTATTACCCCGTGATTACGTTGTACGGTCAGCCATGCTCACGGCTGGTATTATAAGTATTTAATACCTCTTCATGGGCTCATACAGACTATGTTTAGGTATTATAAGTTGCAAGGCAAGTCCGTCTGTATCTGCGTCAACAAAACATTGCAATATATACAGGGCGAAGTCACCGTGTAGTGAGACGTAGCCTCAGGCAAATTAATGAGTAAGTAATAACGCTGTACATCCTAGTATATCCTCAATACCTGGCAGTTTATTAAACGATACTGGCCCTGAACAAGCATTATCTCCATTATCTCCGTATGAGACACATGTGTACGTTGATTCATACACTGTTGAATGCCCTTTAAGTTTTACATTTGGGACTGTTCCTATTTATGGAAAATTACGGTTATTAAATGACAACATGGATGATCAATGTGTGTGATAATGTGTATGCTAGGATGTCCATGTATTGCCTATTCGTGTGGCATGTATAGGTGTATACTGCGTAAAGCAGGTGTCCCATACAACCCTCGGGTGGTCTTATGAATAATGTGCATGTATTGCGAATCCGGCATTTAAATCCATAATGCTGTGTTACGTTTCATGTGGGCATTGCTGTGTCTTAACCCTCTCCCTGCTGGATTAGGCACAGGTACTGCTGTTGTTTGGGGTTTATCCGGTCGTCTTCAGCATGGAGAGAGTTAAACAAGAAAGCGCAAGTTTGTGTGGTTTTATCTCTAATTTCTCCTGACCACAGTGAAACATATTACAGTAATATGGGTGACATAGGCAGCAAATTCATATTTAAGTGTTAAGAATAATATAGTTATTTTTACAATCATCATCTCTTTTAAATGGATACATAATAAATAAATAAAACATTGTGTAGTGTTAAGTGGACGGTATGCGAAAGGAATGATCTCGCTGTCGAGGCATACACGTCTGGGTTGGATACAATGGGCTTGTGAATGGTTAATTAATTAATTATGTATGGAGAGAGTTCCGTCTATGCAGAAAATCTGCAACAGAACAATGATAATCAATTCCAGGTAGTAGTCATCATTCAGGGTACTATGTCATCCCATCTTCCGCGTTTGACATCTACATTAATTTTAGCATTATATTAATTTATCAAGAATAATTCATAAACGTCTACAAACTCTAGGTATGTATTGACTGAATTTAAAACAAAACAAAAAAGCCATGCTCCGAAAGTTGGTAGAAAGGCCATTCACAAAAATAAAATTATGTTGGCCCTTAATGCATTGTGTTGAGTATTGCTAAGTCTCGGTAACCATATGTTGTCATATATTGTCCACATGTTACCTCGATGCATCACCAATTGCAAGTTCTAATTACATATATAATGACATATTAGTATAGCATGCACAGATTGTCGATAATATAACACAAGAAATAGCACATGCTGTATTTTCGATAATATGGACATAAATATCCGTTCAAATAAATATCGATATGTATTTTCCTTTTACATTAATGTCAACCTAGAATTATAAAGAGCCTTAAACATATAGCATTCCCAAAACGTCTATGCTATTTAAAAAGGTCCCAATACAACTGCAAATGATGTACAACTTGACTAGACTGTCTGTGTAGAAAGACAGGTAACAACTATTAAGTCTAATTGCGTATTTTGTCAAGAAGCATATTTTTAAAAGCAGGTCACTCCGCTAAATGCAATCAAAATGACATTGTCGTTAGGTTCTAACATAACGTTATGACACACCGCCCACGTCGCGTGTTAGACATTAATAAACAATTCGTCACCACATTCCTGTTTGCTTCAGTTAGCAAAAGCCACGGAAGTAAACCAACGGAAGGCTGGGCATTAACAAGGTGTTATAAATAATATTAGTCTAGGTGTAGTGAGAAAAACAAATAGAGAATTAGCACAGTAGTTGCAAGTCGGTATATAGGCTGGAGCTGTCTAGTTCGAATCCTGCCAGAGGATTCAATGTCTTCTCGGCGAAATTTAAAAATAAGGTTCTCTTACGAGGAATGTTACCATACAGTGTGGATCGACATTGTCTACACTTTGTCATCATTGGTTCATTCCTATCAGCAAACACCCATGAGTTGTATCGTAGCACATAGTCGTTGTGGGTTGTTATCATACCATAAACAGACCGTACAGATCGATTGCAACACATAGTACAACAGCATAAGATACCAATTCACATTACCATTAATTCCAGGCGAATACACATTACGTCTTGGCACCGATATTACGAAAAGAAATAGTAGGAGTTCAAGCTCAATTTCTATGTTGGGATTTGTGAACATACCTTTCAGTTGAGCATGGCATCGTACTAAGCAATCATAATCTCTGGTCCTGCAAATAAAGTGCAGGAATTTTAATTCATAAAGACGTTCACGTATCATTAGAATTGAACCATTTCCTGTCATGATTCACAAAGTGTTATTTAAAACATTCTCTGCATATTTAAACATTATCCTCTGTTTGGTTTTTTAAATAATCACGGAAATACGACGGCTTAAAGACGTAAGTTTTAATAAGTATATAGGCACAAGCTACGTGCATGCATTTAAATTACCCTGATATATATTAAGCAGAACAGCATTGCATAGACTAACTCATGGACCTAACTATACTAACTACCGTGTATATATCACTACATTATACAATATAGTTAATTTGCAAATGTTCACCTCTAATACGTACAGCTATTATGTCTATCATTATTAGCGTGCTCCGTTCAGTATCTATATATTTTCACTTATAGTTAGTTCACTTCAAAGGAATAATATTATTATCGTCTCTGGCTCTCTCATTCACCCTGTCTCAAGGGAAATTTACGAGGCCCTATGTTATTGGACAGAGTTGTTCTACATGATCTTGACCTCTCCGAGGTAGGGCGTGACCTGAAAGTGTACCGTTATGATTTATTTAGCTTGCCCACTCCATTGACCAGTACATGTCCTTTGACCATGGCGACGACCCGCGGGGGCCGTGCGCAAATCTGAACAAACTTGGTACAGATTTTGTCTAGGTCATATTTGTATGTTGTTCGGCTAATGTATAAACTCGGCCATCGTGGCTATGGTGTATTGAAGTATTATTTTACAGAGGATGTTTATATATATATGGTATCCAAACACGCACCATCTTAGTGTAAGAATGATTTGTGTAGTATGGTATACGTATGTGGTACGTATAAGGAAGTATTGTTGGTGTACTATAGTATACTGTCCGCGCTTCTTTCTGTCGGGCATCCTCAAAACATTGGGCCATTATAACAACACTTGACGGAGGTTACGTGTAGTCATAATGGCCTTTGTTTCGAGGATGACTATGGATGCAATGACACTTCCGGGCTAAACTAGCGTAACCGCCCGAAGTAGTCCAATGTCGCCCTGTGTGTAATAAATACGAATCTAAGCGATCCATTTTTATGTCAACAGGAAATATTCGTAGACCTTGACAAGGATGGCGACAAGAAGATAACGAAGGCCGAGTACATGTCGTCCATGAACAAGATGCGTCCATCACAGGTCGAGTAAGTATAGTATGTGTGCCTTAGTAGACAGTGTGTATTATAATGTAGTCACAAAAGGTAAAGGATGAAAGATTCCCTCAGCGACGTTAAACTTCATAGTAACTCACTCACTTTCAAATATAAAAATAGGTTGAGATAAGATAATATACCGTAATGTTTTATTGCCAAAATGGAAATATGTTTCCACCAGAGATAGCAAAATATAAGAGATTATGAGATATAACATTAATTATATGATTACCAGAAATGGCTAAAGTAATCAACACTGGATATACATTGGATATGTATTGATATTTGACACAGAACTTTGGCTCCTAACTTAATTAAATGTTACTGTTTCAGTGAAATGAAATTACGTCGTGCATTTAAAGAATTAGACGCAGATGGCAGTGGCAAAATTGACTCCAAAGAATTGAAAATGGTGTTGGAAAAATGCGGCAAACGAGTTAGCGATAATGCAATCCAGGTTTGTATAATACATATTGATCCGCATTATATACAGAATACAATCAGATCTAAGTAAATTGTTAGTGTGTTTGTTTCAAAGTGCATGTACATGTAGTTTGTCTAATTCACGGATGATTAGTCAGCTATTGCATATTGTCCAAATATGACATAAATAGAGAGTAGTACCCGAGAGTTTTTTTATATCGTCAGTATCCTGCATTTGGGATAAGCATTGTAT
>JAUTBZ010160288.1:0-11017 GCA_032361785.1 Lepetodrilus galriftensis | reverse complement strand
TTATTAATAAAGTGCGTCCAAACTTGCAATTTTTGCGTATGGGACGCAGGATTGCGCGTTCGGAGAAACCCTGACATCACTTGTTCAAATATCCATTCTCCCAAAAATAGAAATAACATTATTGACTGTAAATGTCAGCAAAGCCATGAAGACAAAATAATTTATCCTAAGACTGTTTTGAATAAACTTTGTATCATCTGGGTGAATTATTGCAATCCCATGTTCTCCATTTGTACTCGCCCTCCCTGATTATGTGCCCTGCAACATACTTATCCAGATATAGATACAGAAATGAACTAACATTATTTTCCTAATGAAATTAATTAGAATGCAATTACAATAAATCAGGTTTCTTTCAAAATAATAAACATAAATGTAGTTTAAATAGTTTACCACTAATTGAATTGTTTGTTTCCATTGCAGCAAAAGTCTGAGACATCTCACGGTGACGCTCCAGCCAGCTTGCCAATAAATAAGGAAGATGCCCCAGCAACAAAGGAAGAAAATAACAAAGGAGATAAAGACAACAAAGAAGATAAAGACAACAAAGAAGATAAAGACACCAAGAAAGAAACTCAAGACAGTAAAGAGGAAGAAAGTGATAAAAAGGATGAAGATGACTTGTTTGCTGGTTAGAAGCCAAAACAGCTGTTTGTTTAAAAACTGTATCTCATATTAATAATATGATTACCATTAAGCGTGCTTGGTATAATAATATTAATGGTGTAAATTTAAAGACATTTTGCAATCTAAATTTGTACATTATGCACCAGGGTTTCTTCTACATAATTATCGAGCTATGTGGCTTGCTATTTGATTATTTAGAGAGTGTTACAATTCACGTCGTCTCATATGGGTGAAATATTCCCACTGTAACTTACAGCATATAATCCATTTATTCATAAAAAAGTTATAACTCTAGTATATGTAACAAGTCATGACTCTCGTAGCACCACAATCATCATAGGTGAAAGATTCCCGTTGCAACGTTAACACAACAAATTACTCATAATCATTCTGTGGAATGTAGCTCGAGCATGTTTAACTCTGTCCCTACTGGATCAGACACATGCACATCTCTAGGGCACCCACCCACCCCAGGGCACCCACCCACCCCCATCCCGATTTGACATAAAGCAATAATTCGCTCACTTTTGGGCATCTTCTGTTGCCTCTAGCATGGAGAGGGTTAATACAGGGCTGTTTTCTGCAGGAGGAGGCACCGAGGTGAAGCTGGACGATTCAGATCACGAGGAGGAGGAAGTCCCGCCAGTGGCAGCAGCTGTGTTGCCGGAGAAGGATTCCGTGACGGCCGACCCCACGCCGCAGATCAGTGTGTCACAGACCTCCACGAGCTCGTCCAAGCAATCGGGGATGGCCAACAAGGAGTCGCGAGACGAGGTGTGTATAGACTTGGAATTGTTGCTTCGTCTTGCAGCTTTTAACTTGTATTATAGGGCCTGTAAGTAGACATGAGATGGCCCAATATTCATTTAAATCTGGTGACATGAACTGGTCAAACATCTAAATACGCTGACGATATCATTTGGTTTAAACATATTTTTATTAATAAAAATTAGTACCGATTGTTAATTAAACTGTAATGATTATTTTTACACCGCTCCTTGATATCCTGATGCTAGCTGACGATGTCCTATTGTGATATCACAAGTCACTAGCAACAGAACTATTATCCTCAAAATATATATGGTCTACAGACATTTTTACTGTTCACATTAATTGGAATACTTTTATCAAAGCCTATAGTTCCATTCTAAGATCACATGGCATACTGTATCGATACTGTATGGCATACTGTATCGATGTTCATTAAATTTAACTTTGATTGGCAATTTTCTAATGCTATAGCTCTGATTATTCAAAATTCAAATCTAAAGACATGCAAGTGTATTTACCTCCTGGAAATGCTGTACATGACTTATGTACAGTAAATACAAGACATGTAATGTGATGGTATTTGCCCATGTTGCCAGTTTGAAGAAGAGGAAGATGGGTACACACTGCAGGTCAAGGTCATGGAGCCACAGAAGATGGGGGACGGCATCGGGGCGTATATGGTCTACAGAGTTGTTACCAAAGTGAGTTTGAAAGGACACAAAACACAAAATACAGACAAACGTTTGTGTTTACAAATCACTGGCTAGTTATTATTTTATTACAAATTGATTCTTTAGGTCATAGTTGTAATTATACTCTCTCTCTTTTTATGGAAAGACAAAAGCATGCTGATTTAGTTTCTGGCCATATTTACAGACAACCATTCCAGCATTCCGTAAGGCTGAGCTCAGCGTGCTGAGACGCTTCAGCGACTTCCTAGGTCTGCACGCTCGCCTTCAGGAGCGACACGTGAAGAACGGCATCGTGGTGCCACCCGCCCCGGAGAAGAGTGTCGTAGGTAAGAGACTGACATCGGCGAACTCTGCGACTGGGTAGTTGAGCCAGGTTTGGTCTTGGTGAAACTTGATATATGCCAGCGCACAGGGAAATGCATTTCTGGTCAAATTTCATTTTGAACTGCTTAAAGTTTGATTTCGTATTTGTGAACACTAAACAGTTTCAACTCAATTTTATTTTTGTGTGTAAAAAGTGTTATATTTTATGTATGCTTCAGTCAATATAATTTCTAATTTTACTCACATTCTGCTATTATATTCTTGAATGTCCATGTGTATTCAACTTGTGAGTAATAGTGTGTCGACGCTATCTTAAAGCATGTGACAGAGTCGTGCTATGTAGATAGCACAGTCTGGTAATACCTAGTTTGAGTTGATCTGTTTCTCCACCAGGTATGACGAAGATTAAGATGTCCAAGGAGGAGTCGGGTTCTTCAGACTTTGTTGAGAGGAGGAGAGCAGCCCTGGAAAGGTAATTAACACTGGTAGCGCAATTCAGATCCATAGGCCATGGGTTCAAAGGATAATTTAGGAAAGACACTTTAATATTAATTAATTTTACATGCTCGCTTTCATTCTCAAATACATGACTATCATCGAAAAATGGTTATACCTGTATATATGCAGCTAAAAGTAGTTCAAATGGACAACAACGTAAACGCAGTGAGTGTGAATATGGAGTTTAACGTCGCTGCGGGAATCTTTCACCCATTTGCGACGAACGTAAACGCAGGCAATTGTACATATGCTGTTATTCTATTAACATGTAACTACAATGAAGGCTGATGGTCACACAGGTATGTGAATCGGATCGCGCAGCACCTGGTGTTACGGATGGACGCGGACGTACAGGACTTCCTGGAGAGAGAGGGCGACCTGCCGAAGTCTAGCAGCACCTCCGCGCTGAGTGGCGCCGGCGTCATGAGGCTTTTCCACAAGATGGGTGACGCGGTGGAGAAGATAACGTTCAAGATGGACGAGAGTGACGAGGTAGGTGTCGAAAGTCTCCGAACGAACTGGGTGTTGGTTTTCGATGCTCTCGTATCTGCTACAAGATCATACGCACTCTTGGGCATTTATAGACATGCTAGGATATGATATATATATTATTTAATTATTTTTCTAAAAAAGAAAATTTAAATAGATTTTTCAACATACTGTACTACAGTCTTTTCCGCTAGTATATATCTACCCCTCTGATACATAGAGGTATTTTTTCAATTTGGTCAATTTTCACATTTTTTCATACAATTTCTCATTGACATATTAATATCGGTTATTGTTCCTTGAATGGCATAACGTTCAAGAAATGTTATTGTTCCCACAATTATTGCACCCAACATCAGTTTTCAGGTGGGACAGAGTTTTATAATTTCTTTGTTCATGATATGAATATTTGCCTCATAAATCTTCGGAGGCTCGTTAAATGAAGCTTTGTATCTGTTACTTTACATTTTCAAGTTTGTATGTATTTCCTACTTTAAATCGCTATGCATAGATGATGTCAAATATTTTGAAAATATCAATTAAGAAAGTGTTGGAGAAATTAC
This sequence comes from Lepetodrilus galriftensis, assembly GCA_032361785.1. Lineage (NCBI taxonomy): Eukaryota > Metazoa > Mollusca > Gastropoda > Lepetellida > Lepetodrilidae > Lepetodrilus > Lepetodrilus galriftensis. Next base: position 7,053 of record JAUTBZ010160288.1, on the reverse strand, counting down.
TTTTTTTCTCATTTTGAATTAACATATCACAAATGTTTGCAAAGCACCTATCGTACATGTATACTACTTATCTGTTCTACTTGTGCACTAGTCCATGATCTCACTAATTGGTTCCATGTACTACGGTATACATGTGTTCTCAAACTTCACCAATACTCTCGTTACACCAAGTCCTGTTCATATAAAAATAAATGTTTCTCTTATTTAAAGATTGTCAAGGTATGTTCTGTTATCATGGTTAGACGTAACATACAAAACACAATAAGATACCAGTAATTTTGATATTACAGATTAAATAATATAATATCATTACGCTTGAAGATGGCAAAATCTTTGTTGATTTATTATTCTTGACAACAGTATTTGCTTGTTTTCAATACAGTATTTGAGATTTTTCAATAGATGTTAATAATATGTATTTTCTGTAATTTTCTCTAAATTTTATTATTTTATTATCTACCATATTTTTATCTCGGTCTCTTACTCTCTTATTACAATATTCAAAAAGAAAATGATTATATTTAAACCACACCTACCGCAGTTTTCAATTCTATTCAATACAATTTTTAAACAAATTCGCTGACATGTCTTTTCGATGGACCATACAGAGATCTGTCGTCTAACACTGTACGTTTTCCCAGTCAATAGGACTTTATCTGCATACTTACTTTTGCTCAATCGTCCCTCGCTCCCCATCATGTGACGACCAGTGGAGCTTCCAGATGGAGGTAATGTCTGTGTCTGTCTGCACCCCACCCCCCACCACTGACCCCACCCTCTACCACTGACCACCCACCCTCTGTTTAGTGCCTGCCACTGTCTGGCTATACACAGCTGCAATAACTGTAGCATTGACTCTATTACTGGTCATGTCTCATTGGCTACATAATTTCTGACACTGTCATTGGCTACCTGTTATTGGCTCTGTATCTTTGGCCGTGTATCATTAGTTCTGTGTTCCTGTGTGATTGGTGATCTCGCTGACTCCATATCATTGCTTTATCATTGTCTTTGTGTAACTAGACAGATCATTGGCTGTGTCCCACAGGTGCAATAGTGTATCATTGGATATGTATCAGTGGCTATGTCCCAATGTATCATTGGCAATCTCACTGGGTATATCTCTTTGGCTATATTACATTGGCTTCATATCGACTATGTATCATTGGCCATGTATCTGGATATATCGTATATCACTGGCGGGAAATACGTGGCAAATTCTCATTGGCAATGTCGTATTATTGGCCATCCCTCATTAGCTACATGTCCCATGTTCTATTGGCTAGCTATTGTTGGTCATGTATCAATGGCTTCATTGTGCACTGCCATATTTTGGTACAGCCACATTATCATGGTTATTGTGACAGTAAATTTAGAATGTATTTTGGTTGAACAATTTTATTTAATAGTATTGCAACTATTGCAGCTCTGTTCAGCCAGACAGTGCATAGATTCATTGGTACAAATATAGGATAGTATCTTGGAGAAGTGCATTTTTGTCTGTATTTCTTTTCTCCATTTCTGTTATTTTCCATTGTGCACAGTTTCTAAACTCCGCAAATATGATGAATGAAATAACTGGTGATGCATACAGTGGTTTCAATAGGTGTCGGCAACTGGCAAATTTGTTTGTCTTTATCCATAAGTTTACCGTCTACTTTCAATCTTGCTGATAATGATCTAACTTTGTAGATGATAGTATGATGTATGACCTCTTGACCCTTACTCTGTCACCTACTTGAGATTCTACTGAAACCACTGTACATAAATAACACACACATGTATACAATTGTTATCGCTATTATGGCAATAATAGTTTTTAGTCTTTTCGGCACAGTGTTGTTTTGTATCTCAGAGTATTATTAGTATTGTTATTCCGCCCATTTTTTTTTTGTATGTTCCTCAGTTTTCAGTGGTACGTACCTGCATGTTGTTTTTATTTCTCTTCTCACGAGCCTCATTGTCATGAAAACTGATGTTGGGTTTTATTGTATCCATAGTGCCTTCGTAGTTCACAGCCAAGCGTGTATGTTTACATATAATACCGGTAGTCAAATATGACGCCTCATTTCTAATTGAGTCATGTTTTCGTAACCTCCTCCATGTTATTTGTTAAATTAATCACCGCTTCATAGGGCTTCTATTGTTGTCTTTAACATGAAGGAGGTTACAGCTCATGTCTCCGGTCAATTGTCATACATGCATTAATTTTGTTTGTATGCAACATATATCAACATTGTGTTTTTTTTATATAATTACAACTTTATCGGTTAATATGAAATCAGTTGTAATCACATTCTTAGGTTGTTGTTTTAAACATGTAGGCATGTTGTTATTTGTCAGCTTTTATCATGAATAATACTGCATGGAATATGCGTCACTGCATGAGAACAGTACTTCATGATTAATAATGATTTATGTCATATGCTTTGGGTTGCTACTTTGTGATCAATTATTAATTAATAATGATCCATGAAAAATGGTTATTTCTTTTCTGAATTATAATGAACATTGCTATTTACTTTTCATAACTTTCCAATGACGAAATTTATCACTGTATAATATTAATATTCTAAAAATGGTGCATTATGAATAGTTAAATTATTGTTATAACAATGTATTACTATTATTTTATTTTTATTTATTATTATTATTGTTATTGTTATTGCTGTGTATGGGCGAAATATTCCTGCAAAAGAAACCAACACCATTACTTCAATAATTATTATTATCATTATTATTATTATTATTATAAATATTATTATTATATTTATATTTATTATTATTATTATTGCTATTATTACTACTACTATTTATTACTGGACTGCTGGTATGTTTCAGTGGTTTGAGAAGAAGCAGCAGCAGATTGAAGCTCTGGATCAACAACTTCGTAAACTACACGCCAGTGTGGAAGCCCTCTCCATGCACAGGAAAGGTATGTTACCGTTAGTCCAGTGCACCACTACACGTACCACAGAGACAGGTGGTAGTGCAGTGGTAAGAACTAATTATGTCAAATAACAACTGCTTGAGTTCCCACGTTGTCGGTTCTTCTCCTGCAGAGCTGAGCGTGACCACCGCCGTGTTTGCCAAGAGTGCTGCCATGCTGGGGAGTGTGGAGGAGCACACCGCACTGTCTCGCGCGCTGTCTCAGCTGGCCGACACCGAGGAGAAGATCGAGCAGCTTCACAAGGAGCAGGCTGAGCATGACTTCTTCACCATGGCGGAACTCATGAAGGACTACATCGCACTCATAGGAGCTGTCAAGGCAAGTTCATGTACAGGGTCTGGGCTGTGTTCAATAAGAGTTGAGAAGACGAGCATCTTGCTCATGTCCGACTGTACACAGCTGCAATAACTGTATTCTTTGCCATGTTTCATTGGCTTTGTATTTCTGGCTCTGTATTCCTGACTAGCACATTAGCTTGATTAGAACTTCTGGAAGTTTGCTCAGCACTGTTCCTCCTCTATGTGTTGTTATAATATAATCAAATATTAATCGTGACATGGGTGAAAGATTCCCGCTGTGACGTTAAACAATAATTGACTGAGCCGAGTGGTTGCTTGACTGTGTGGTGTGGTGCTGTTGGCAGGAGGTGTTCCACGAGCGTTACAAGGTGTACAAGAATTGGAAGGACGTGGAGATGCTGCTGGTGAAGAAGAGAGAGAACAAGGCCAAGCTGGAGATCCAACACAAGACCGACAAGATCTCTCAGGCCACGCAGGAAATCACCGAGGTAAGAGAGGAGGTCTACACACAGCCTGTAGACACCCACTATAGACATTCAGCCTGTGGATACCCACTATAGACATTCAGCCTGTGGATACCCACTATAGACATTCAGCCTGTAGACACACACTTAGCCTATTAAATGTTACAATGATATTTCATGGTACTGCAGGGATAATAACTAACTTTAAAATGTACTCGCCTAAATAATGATACAAATACATATTTTATTTTACAAAAGACATGAATTCCTACTCGCCCTTAGGATACTTTTAGCATTGGGAGAAACTGCCTGGGCAAGTGTTAATTGCGAACCCTGTACTGTTGCATTATTTCTACAGTACCTGTTACTATTACATTCCATACCAGGGGCAGATCCAGACTTTCAGTTTAGAGGGGGGGGGGCTCAAAATGTATTTTATGGGGGGCTCATAATTTTAGTGGTTATTTTACTTCATATTAATGATATAGAACTGTAGTTAACATCCTTCTAGGATGCATTTCAGCATACATGTCTGAAGCTAAATCAATAGCAAGTGTTATAACCCAACCATAATACAAAATATATGTGTATTAAACAAAATTCTCCAATCTAGCCGGGTGAGGCCCCACCCTGGATCCGCCACTGCATACCATATTGTGTATTTCTTTACCAATACAATGTATAATTACTGCTTCAGTGTGAACTGAAAGTTGAAAAAGGCCAAGAAGAGTTTGAGAAGATATCAGAAACAATACGGAAAGAGATCGCTCGCTTTGAGAAGTACCGAGTGATCGACTTTAAGAACAGTGTCGTCAAGTATTTGGAAGCACTCATGGATGGGCAGCAAAAGGTGGGTGTTTTGTATCAGTATGAGTAATCTCCCTTTGTCTGTATGAGTGATCTCCCTTAGATATGTTGACCAATCGTTTATTATTGCAGCCTTGTTTTATTAGATTGATGTTTTATAATTTGAAATTCTTATCTGTAAGAATAATTATTTTTGAAATTCTTATGTGTAAGAATAATTATATTTTATATTTTAATTTCACTAATAAATTTTAAATCTTGTGTTTTTCCATGAGATTTACATTTATTATTGTCTTCTTCAAACATTTCAGCTTGTGGACGATCTTCTTAAAACATTTCAGCTTGTGGACCGTCTTCTTAAAACATTTCAGCTTGTGGACCGTCTTCTTAAAACATTTCAAACTGTGGACCATCATTTGCATCCAGTTGCCCATTCTTGACACTGTTTCATAATAATTACGAATATTTCACATTTATTTTTCAGGTGATAAAGTTTTGGGAAACATTCCTACCAGAGGCTAAGGCGATCGCATGATAATACTCTTCACATCGTCAGTTGATGGACAATACGGCAATCCTATCTTAGACATTGTGAAGGCCACGCTTGTGTCAACTTGTGGCAACGTACAGCCTTATTTCAGTACCTCTGGGAATACTTGGGCTTGGATATTCCTTCATACTCTCTCTAACAGAACGTGCTGGCTTCTTCACTGATGAATATGTATTTGCACACAAGACTATATAAGTATATGAGTCACTTTTGTTTTCATTTAATTTTAAATGCCTTTGTTTAATTTTTTTTTCCATTTTTATTTTTTTTCGGTATTAAAGAAAAACAGTACGACACTACAGCAATGTGATTTCATTTTATTTGAAGTTTTCATAGTAAGACTTCATTTTTTACTTGGGTATTAAATCAATATTAACTGCTAATTTAACTGTGGTTACACAGTTTCAGAATGTTACCACCAACTGCATGAATGGTTTAGAGTCAAATCTAGTGACTAAAAGAATGGACTTTTCATATTATATATTTATTATGTTCAAATAAATAATTATGACTTTATCTACATTGTAAGAATGTCTTCTTGCTCATGACTGTGAACCAGAAAGTAAATAATTTATGCGTTGTTTTTTCTGCCACTCAGTTTATCCTGGTATGTTATAAGGCAATTGTTTATTTGTTGCTATTGCAAGTATTGAGTGATTTCATATAGAACAACTTTGAAAATTTGCAATGCCAGCCTTTTTACACTAATATTTTAGTCTTACAAAACATTCCACGCTACATATACCGAGATAACAGATATCCTACAAGTCATAATATTATGTGGGAAGGTAGACAACAGTACTAAGTAAACCACACGTCCACACCTGGTCCTAGATACAGCTATTAGTAGTCCTTGATGTATTTGAATGCATCATCACATAATGGGTGAAATATTCCCACTGTGATGTAACGCATTCAAAGAATCGATCAATGTGTTCGAATACAAGTATTATTTATCAGACCAACCACTTTTTCCACCACTGACTCTTTAACCTTTTCCATGCTGAAGGCAATCAGAGATGCCTTAAAGGGCTGTAACTGTACCTAATCCAGCAGTGAGATGGTTAAGAGAGTTGTGATCTGCTGTTCATGAGGTAATCCCGTATTCAATTGTATTAAGATAAATTTATAATTAACACACATTACTATCAAACTTATAGTTTGCACCTCATACGAAGATCAAAGTTATTATTGTATACCAATTAGCATTTCTATCAATTCCATCAAGCTCCATTATCTCTTTCACTATGAGTGTCACGCTCACTCACCAGTGTCACTAGTATGTGGAGTGTTGCACTCGCCAGCGTCACTTGTATGGGGAGTGTCGCACTCACCAGTGTCATTAGTATGTGGAGGGTTGCACTCTCCAGTGTCATTGGTATGAGGAGTGTCGCACTCTCCAGTGTCACTACAATGAATTTTAGGAAGTATTAGATATTAATGTTCTGGCCGTGAATGTATGCATGGTTCGGACAGTGATTTGTACAGTTTATACACGTACTTACATGTTTCTTGTATTATGTACATTTCATGTTGAATGAACAAGATATTTGTTATATAAAAACAACATCAATGACTTATGTATATTATTTATTATATGAAATAAAGTATGCTTTTCCATGCTTAGTCTAATACAAACTTGTTTTGGTTTAAATATTTTTTCATCATCCATAGTGGGTTTTGTGGTATACCATGCCATAGTGTTCTACAGAACATAGAAAAGCATACATTATTTTATTTCCAACAAGCAAAATATACAAGAATGCATACAAATTCATTAATCTATAAACTGATGATCTTGAACTTCAAATGAAACCAAGTCTAGAAGAATACTGGAAATGTATAAAAAATAATAATATATTATTTTTAGAGAAATACATAATTTTTCAAGAACATTTGTTGTGAAGTTTAAAGGCATAATATCACAGCTGATAGACCTGGATAATGGACAAACAAATTTCGATCTGAGACTAATTGCGCTTG
>JAUTBZ010160277.1:0-11019 GCA_032361785.1 Lepetodrilus galriftensis | reverse complement strand
TGTTCGGGGTATTGAGTTTTTAGTTCAGCAAAATATTGCTGATAAACTAGTTGATTGGTGGTGGATTTTGGATATTTTGTAAGTTCCAGATTAACAGTAGGCTTAGCCATCTGCCAAGGTGGAAAGTTGATAAGTTTGCTGGTTTTAATATTGTTAAGATTGATATCCGCAGGAACAATATGTTCCTGTATGCGAATACCAAGGGGAGGAATAGCTGATGTTTTACGTTCATACAGAGCAGTGTACTCTGGACTAGAACAGAGACTAGAACAGAGACTATAGACTAGAACAGAGACTATAGACTAGAACAGAGACTAGAACAGAGACTATAGACTAGAACAGAGACTATGTCAACTTACTTAGGGGTGGGTGTCCCTACTGCATTGCACTTCAACACAACTGTTGCATCTTCTATCTCGTATCTCGTCATTGGCTGCGTGGGGGCTTCAATTTTGGGAGGCTCGTCTGAAAACATGAGACAGGTATTGTCTAAAAGATGCAACATTGCCTAGCCAGTCTTTGGCCCCTGAACCGGAGCATCGGCTAGTAACCGTCCATATGGTGGGTCAGATACCCAGCCTAAAACTGGATGGGCAACTCTCATGTTCCAAACATTTAATTCTTCATCATACAAATAGAATACCAAAAGTAGTTTCATTCCAAGTGGACAACTGGGTACATTCAATTTTCATTAAAAACTTTCCTTCCAAACTTTAGTGAAATTATCTAACTAATTATGGTATCTTTAAAGGCATAATATCACAGATATTTATGGGTGTTTTGGACTAGTTCTTAGTTATAACTACAAAGTACATTCACTTGACATACATAACATCATGTTTGTACTTCCAGAAAGCTTTCCACCGCTGTGTGTTTGACAAATCTTCACTGCAAACTCCCTGCGACTAGTCAGGTTTAAATCAAACACGGCCAACAGCTTCTTAATATATTATGCAAGGGGACATAACTCTAATGTATGCTCGCATCCTTCTTAGAATAGAGATGCATCACAGACCAGATAAACAGCGGAACGTCCCCTTATTTAATATAAAATATTATTTGATTTATAACTATCGAGTGCTGGGGAATAAGTACATCAATAAATAACAACTTTTGGGTGGATAAATCAAGCATAATTATGTTTTTTAATGAAAATATCAGCTTTGCGTGTAAAAATAAATTTAAATAAAAATAACTGTTAACGACCACTAGACCTCTGTTAACGACCACTAGACCTATTCTAGGATGCATGCAACATTGCAACAACCTTAGATCAGCAAATATCGGAGTGAATGAAGTGAGTGAGTTTACGTTGCTATGGGATGATTTCACTGTTTATCAGCTTTGCGTTGTTAAAGGATGTAATTCTTTATGTCGCTGCAGGAATGTTTCATCCATAGGCGAAGTCTAATATGTTAATTTATAATACAGTTAATAATCAGATATGCAAGAAAATTAAACTAGCATGACAAGCCATGCTAAACTGTCCATAAAATGCCTGATAAGGTGCCCAATATTTTCAGAGTGAATGAATATAGGGTTTACGTCGCTGCGGGATTAATCACGAAGACCATTTGTCGGACTGAGAAAGGGGTGTGCATTATACATGAAAACTATGTATTTTCCAGAATATTTTGCCTTGAGAAAGGGGTTCGCATTATACATGGTAAATACGGTATTCCCTGATAATGACAATAAAATACTTACTCAGTGAGTAGGCAGTATCCAACACTGTGAGTATTAAGGAGCAAGTTAATGCCCTTAGGAACAACATCTTCAGAGTAGTTTCCCCTTGTACCCTTCACCTTGTGGCTTGCTGGTGTCGTCGTTATCTACAGAACTAGCTTGTCACACCTGAAAATTAAATAGAAAATTCATATCAAGAGTGATCAGGAATAACAAGTTTCATCAATTAGTAAAAAAACCACATACAAAAAACATGCTATTGTTAACGGCCATGTCAAGTAAGATTCATCATCATTGTCAATGCCCATCGTCTGTACCGTCATCCTTAAGTAGTGCAACTATAGATTTGTACCATTCCGAGATTTGAACCAGACTTGCTTGATCATTGAGAGTCAATCACTCTACTTATCGAGCCAAAGGGATAACCCTGCTGGCCAAAGCCAGTATATGAGCATATATCACACATGGCTACATTATTATAAATAATCATTAGGAAATATAAATAATGTACAAGACCCAACTCTTTGTCGGAATACATTTATGTATGGCAGCATAATACAACATGACCAATTCCCTTCCAATCCTCATGGTCCTTGAAAATATTTCACCCAATCCTTGAAAAACATTTCAGGGAGCATCAATCTATTGGAAAACTGTCACACTTTAACAGCCCACATTGTTACGCAGAGGAGAACTGTCTTCTCCTATTAGAGGGAGAGTTAACACCTCAGTGACAGCTTAAATATAATTGTAATGTTCTCTTCTTCATATATCAATGCCTTGATGGGGAACATTCTATAACTAAGAACTTGAGCATGCACACTGCACATATGCTGCCATATTGATTTTTAAAAAAAAAAGAAGAAAAAGAAGAAAACAAAGAAAAGCCTAACCTAGAAAATGATCAAGTATTAGTCATCTATACAATTAAAAATGATGAAATTTGTAAAAAAAAGTATACATTGACAAAACAAAACTATGGTATCATTTCCCACAATTTAAACATCTACACCTAAAAATAAAATATTAAAAATTATCCATTCATTTCACCTGGTAGTAACAATTCCTCTTGGAACATTTTGGAAATTAAAAACCTCACACATTATTATCCCCAATGGCCCTCCTTAGAAGTTATATCCAAACACGAGCATTGAAACACAAAGGCACAAGCACCAGAATTCACAGGCACGTTTCTGAAGGAATCCTCTGTGACCGACCACATGCCACTACAACAATACCAGAATTCTCTGGGCACGTCACATGACACCAAACCGACCGATCTCAGAGTTCGTCAAACTCTTCCTACAAGGCAAATCCTTGGTGACCACATGCCACTACAACAATACCAGAATTCTTGGGGTACGTCACATACGACACCAAACCAAACGAGCTATATCAAAGTTAGTGAAAACTCTTCCCATTCCATAACGACGACAACGATCACTGGCTCCAGTGCAATGGCTGGTTCCTCCTGGTGATTGCGATACGCACCAATCAGAAAACTCAGCGATCTTGTAGCACTGGCAGCTGTTAACGAGGACAGCGGCTGTGGAACAATGGAAATCCACAACTCTCCCCGTAACAAATGCTAACGATAAGGAGCCTTTCTTTTCTTTTAAAAAAAAAATAAAATATCGATAGAAAGACGACATCATTTCTGGACAGAACTGGGTCCAATTGGTCTGGGCATTAAATGAATTAATGTCTGGGAATTGGACTCGGCCCTGCTGGCATTTCTTAGGACAATGTAACAAAATTAATCTCCTCTTGCATTTCGTAGCACAATGTAATGACATTTATTTTTCGCCTTTCAAGGAAGGATGACAACTGTGTTTTGTATAAAGGTGTTATTGCATTGGTAGCCATCAAAATAATGTCCTATTTCCATAATATTCCAATTTGGATGCAGTGTGTTCTAAAGACCGACACCAAGTAAAAGAAAAATCCAACTTCACAAAGAAACATATATTTCAATAAAAACAGGTTCAATACATAACAGGTTCATGTCAATTCCTCATAGAAAGAAAATAAATTTATTTTGTAATTAATATACCTCCAGTATTATATAATATTATGGTAATAAACCAATAATATTTACTAATAAATATGTTCCATATAGTATAATCATTTAGAGACAAAAAAAACACATAAATTACTTTTTAATGGTTATAATAAGTTATTATACCTCCAGTATATGGTAGGTAATTATACATAAAGAATATTTATTATTATTTTCCATATTATAATTTTGAGACAAAAACGGAAAGAAAATCAAATTCTGAATGTTTAACCTACAAGAATGTTGTCAGACCAAGAGGATGTTGAAAGCTGCATTTGATGACAAGTGAAGTACAAATGCCATAAATTTCAGCATGTCAATAACAGGCAATCTCCAACTTGACATTAATTTCCTCTGGTCACCGACTTGATTAATCTGGACAGCACGTGTTCGTTTCACCACTGGCCGGTGCTAACTACACACGGCCATTAATAACTAAGTTAATATTTGCTGATGCTAAGAGTGATCAAACAGTATTAAAGTAATGTAACAATGAAACTGGCACATCGGTGAGCTGGAGGACGACTTCCTGAGAATGGGATCCATACACTAACCATGTGCGGTTCCATTCATGTTTTTATTGTTACTTCAAATTTATTACATCAATGCCATGCTCCGACTTAAGCAACAGGAAATATTGTTATTGTCACAGTGTCATATTTTTGACAGCATCTAATAATAATATTTTTTAATTTTATTTTTGCAAATTTCTTTCACTAATATCATGACTTTTCAGTTTAGGGCAGAAGGAAACCTGCAACATTTGTAGTGCTGAATGTTACAGTGGCGCAATAGGTCTTGTATCCATCCATGTCTATATTTAGAACACAGCCACATGGTAGTGTAGTGGCACACAGGCCGGTAGTGGCAGTGGCAAAGCAATTTCACGGACATCTGGGGCGTAATTTAAAACAGACAGATCAGTCATAACACGAGGCAGTCGGCTAAATGTTGGGAAAATATGAACAAATGACTAGACACAGATGTTGTCTTGATAACATCAGCCAACACCATCATGGAGTCACATTGTAGCTTTGTAACACAGAACTGGAACACGGTGCAATGGAAAACACGGTGCAATGGAAAACACTGTCATGTCCATATGAATGAGTCATTTAAAACTGATTCTGTGTATTTCATCCACACTGGATTAAGCATTTATATGATATTCATCAGCATGTGTTCCCGCTACATGGTACTTGCAAAAACTTGTTAATTGAATCCTACAATTGACTTGATTAATAGCCCTTGAATCAGTCAATCATTACCCCATCTGTGGGAGAGATGACATGAATAAATAAATGACTAAATAAGTAATTGTTTTTTACATAATTTCTGCAGTACCATATTCAGGATTGGATTGTATGGGGATTATATGCTCAACCCATCTGATTGGTACAAATGATGCTCGTTCTTACCTGTATTGCCAATACAAGCTTGAATTTAACATGCATTCACAATATCGTGAGATATTATCTACATGATCTATGCAGGGATAAATTTGTGTTTTGCTTTTGAATAAAACATCTTTAATTCCTTCACCTATTCAAATTGACTACAATACCCAACAGGAAACATTTTCAAATTTGAACTCTGTACATGCATACCCTAACTCTACGGTGGGACTCTCAGTGTAATCCACAAGTTCTTAATCCATGAGCAAAAACTAACAGCATTATCTGACCCAGCTCTGAACACATATAAAACAACCTCAACTTGGCTCAAGACAACCATAAAAAAAAATAAGCAATAAACCATACTACACTTGACACTTGATAAATCGGGAAAGAATACCTCCAACAGACAGACCTTTGTAACCGGAAACCAGAAAATAATTCTTCAGTAAATGACTCAACGAGCTACGGAATGCCTCTTTAAGAAATGCACTCATGCATGCAAGTACATGATAGCATTAGCATATAAAATAATCATAGTGCTAGCATTAGCATACACAATAATCTGTGGCTGTAGGATCAGTGGCTAGGAACACTTGACAAGCAGTAGGCATGAAATTCAGCTATAAAGAAACACAAAGCACCTGCTCTATGTCAGGTCTCCACCGTGTTAGGACGGTGCACAGGGTCGGGTATTTATCTACTTGAGTTGAGTGGCACTGCAAACACATGCCCTTTGCCAGCTAATCAGTCCCAGTGGTCAGCAAAAGTCCACTGATCCTGGACTGGACATCCATGGTCAGCTGCCGCTCCAGCTGGGCATTGACACGCATTGCCATACTAGCCATACTAGCCATACTAACGCAGGAGGCTGTGTAGGTGGCGTGCTGGAATTCCTCCTGTCATTCCTGTCATCACATTCACTGATTGCTTACTTGATTACTACTACTACTACTACTACTACTACATCTCCCCTACTACTACTACTACTACTACATCTCCCCTACTACTACTACTACTACTACTGATGCTACTACTACTACTAGTATTACTACTACTACATCTCCCCTACTACTACTACTACTACTACTACTACATCTCCCCTACTACTACTACTACCGTAATTTCCTGCGTATAGCCCGCGGGCTATACGTAAAAAAAGTGGATATTTTAGGTGGTGCGGGCTATGTACCGCTGCGGGCTATCTGATGGTTTACACAATACAATGAAAAACAAACTATAAAATGCAAATTAGACTAATTTATTTGGATCGTTCAATTTTGTCTGACTGACCTTTCATCTACATCAAACACTCTACCCGCTTCACGATTGCTGTGTTCTTCGGCATATTTTACTACCTTCAACTTAATCTCGGCAGTATAACTTTTTATTTTACATTTCTTAGCAGAATCCATTCTGAATGTGTTGACTTAACTAACTAACCATATGATCTGTTCAAACTTGCTTTTATTTACAAATAGCAATTGACAATTAACCACAACAATACAATTAAATAGTCGGCGTAACTCGGAAGACGAAACAATACCAAGCAATGCTGCTGCTGCTGCTACTACTACTACTACTACATCTCCCCCAGGGAAGGGTACAATCATCACAAATATATCCTTGTGCCAATTCCTGGTACCAACATAACCAATACATCAATCTAACGACCTTTTAAATAAGAAGCTTGAAAGCATTTAAAGATGACTAACCCTTGCAATACGAAACCGGAAAGTATTTTTTAAGAATAAGATGACTAACCCTTGTGATTTTGGACCGGCAGATGGGTTAAACATTTACCTCATCTAGAGCATAATATGTATACCTGTACGTACACACACGCATATCCCAGTTGTTACCAGAAGCAAGGTCCTGCCCAGCCAACACTGACAGGTTGATGTTAAATCTGCCAGGAAGTTGACATCAGATAAATCACTAATGTTTCATATTAACATAGACCTATGGCCGACATGATACACACAAAATATGCAGAGCTGCAATTTACAACGCAAAAAAACTAATATATATATCATAATTCTAAAAGTTTATGTTCTTTCAAGTTATAATTAAAAATATATATAGATATATACACACACATATATTGTGATTCATCATGTCTATTCTCAAATTTCATAATCAACAATTCCATCAATTAAGTAGTGAACTTCATTTATGGTTGTTCACAGAAGTATGAACAATTTGAAAGAGCTGGTTAAATTTGTGTAATCTTACCGGCAGTCGCAAAATCGTGTAAACGCCATATAGTCAGAAATTAATATAAAATTGGACCATCGTGGTAGGTTCCTTTAAAATTATATAAACTATAATATATCAATTATAAATAAACAATTCCAGTAACTGATCAAGACTAATCAATATGATCAAATCCAAAGCCAATTACTCTTAGCTGGACAGATAAGTTAGATATTATTGTGATGCATGTCTTTTCAGCATGTTCAACACATACTGAATGCTATTGAATCACAACACTGTGCTCCAGTGGTCTGTACGTGGTAGCTCTTTATAATAGCTGTATAAGCTAAATGTGTCCTTATTCTGTGACCTGTTAGCCATCCCCACCCACTTCTCCAAGTGTACAACTGCCAGATCTGAGGACAGTCGTAGCGGCCCACGTGTAGCGGCTCACATTTCCTAGTTTACCTACAACGTGGACATGATGGATGGGCCAGCAAACAAAATCCTCCACCTGCCACCGTGTTGACATACACAAACAGATCTTAGGACAAACTGAAATATATACATGTACCACGAAGAATACGCCTGTATTTAAACAGTTACAAGTATTTCCTTCAACTATTTAAACTGTTCGTGAAAATATGTCAGAATGCAGTATGTTCCAATGATAACACACATGTTTGTCAAGGAAAAACCAATCCATTTATTAAAACTTATAAAGACAATTATCAATAAAAATCAAAACTATTCATCTCTCCACACATAGCAGCGCAACTAGGCAATGGTTATACAGTAGTCATCATTCACATTGAAGCAAAAAGCTTTCACAACTGATTCTCTATTAAAGTAAATAAATCATAAAATGAAAAAATGATGTAAGACCACGGTTAGAATTTCCCACTCACCATTCTCACCCGGCAACCCAAGCCAGTTATCCTAGTTATAGGTATCCTACAGACTAGTAGAAATGTCACGTTTTATTATTTATATCATTATGCAGGCGATTGTGTTTTAAAGTTATGTTACATGTGTTACATCCCTGCAAGACTAAATAGTATGTAATGAATTTTGAGCTGTAATGTTGTCTTGAATGTAATTTTGTCTCCCTAAATTGTAAGTCTGTAGGGAGCCAGTTGCAATACGCTGCATGTATTGTACTTCAGTGTTACCTCATCGTCTGGTCTCCGTGCTGAATTATTCTATTGTGCATGTGTTTTGGGCACAGAAGTGAGGGGGTTAAAACTATAATTATGGATTTCAACATGTCACCAACGGCAGGATGCTGCATAGATAATTTGACTTCATATTATGACTCACGTAACCTGGCACACAGCATGCACACATTAGATAAAGAAATTATACACCGTCTTGCTTCAAGGTTACCTATTCTACCCCCCTGTATATAACACATACATCATTACGTGCAATTATATCTGTGAAACATGTCTTCACCAGAAAACGGTTTACATCAAGCATGACATGCCATTGTAATAGAGACACCTATTGTTGTATACAGGATTGTTATTTACCTCTCTGTATGCCCCAAAGAGCAGTGTCCGTGCCTAATCCAGCAAGGAGATTTAAAGCTGTTGTCTGGATTTGCATTGAAACTTGCATTAAAAGGTTATTCATTGAAATAAATCATGCTATTAAACTAACAGATGAAGTTCTATATTGAACAAGATAAAGGGTAAAAAAATTGCATCAGCAAATTCGAATGTAAGTGAATTATAAAGAAATTTTGACTTTTATGCAAATTCAACGGAAATGTCTGCAATGTAAAATTGGATGTCATGTTGTTTCTCGATGTCGCGGTGACATGCATGATGACATTGATGAAGGTGAAGGTCAAAAGTACGGAATCATTTTTAAAATCTGTTAAAATATTAACACTACAGTATTCTGAGAGGAATTAGGTGGTTCCACAAACAGCCAATTGCCATTATGCAAAATAAAATATATTTAATCACACATTATGATGTATTTACTACATTTATATATTCCACAATAGGTGACAATGTCACGTATCAAATGAAATCTGATATCCATGTACATGTATCATGATGAGCAATACTGAATGGAATCAAAGAAAGGATCGTCAACATGTTCAGGCTGTTACCACGCTTTGTATTTTCATTGGTTCTGTAGGTGAGTGTAAAAAGACGTCAGTGACTTGGCGTTTAGCGTCACTTAAATGATCTATTATCTGGACCTGGAATCGGAATCGGAACCGGACTTACGGTTTAATCAGGTAATCAGGTAATACCGTTAATGGAAACGCAAACCCAAACACATCACTTGGTCCACTAAATAGCCCACTAAATGTTCACTAAATGTTCACAAATCTCATTAAGATGACTAAGACTTTCATTTCCCCGTACGATTCCTAGGGTCAAGATTTCAGCAACAACACACCCACAACAGTAGGTCAGGTCAGGTCAGGTCAGGTACAGAGTGGCCACCCACACAATGTAAACAATAATAATAAGACTCAAAGCGTCAGGGATCCGACATTACTGATTTCAGCAACAGCACATCCCATGCTATAGTATGACATTAGCTCGGGTACCTAGTGGGATCCGACATGACTGATTTCAGGAGCAACACATCCTGTGCCATGGATATTAGGTACCTAGTGGGTAAAAAACATCAAATACAAACCTGAGCCTCTTGAGCTCTGAAAGTACCTTCAGTGCATCATGGCCTTGAATTATTTTGGTTTTGATATCACACCCAGTGCATCATGTACAACACAACAACACACCCTATGCCATGTACCTAGTGGGTACCCACACAATATAAAAAATCTACAAATCTGAAACTCTAAAGCTCTGAAATTACCTTCAGTGCATCATGCCCTGGAATTCTTTGGGCTCTGACATTACATCCAGTGCATCATGCCCTGCATCCCCTTCCTTCCCTCTGACATCGCACAAGGATCACTCCGACCTCAATTGCCCGCCCTCTGACCCGATACTCGCGATCACTGACCAGCTTCACACTTCACTCTATTGATTTTCTCCTCCTTCCCTCCTCCTATTCCTTCTTCCTTTTCAATCCACAAATATAAACTAGATTTCCAAATACGACAAGAGCGCATGCATTCACTGCAACTAACTTCACAATGCACGTGTCCGACATTAAAGCGCCAGGGCCGTCAGAACTGCAGTAGTATGGCTTGCTTAATCACCGACCCCTCACAAAATGTCAGGGTCGCTTTAAGTACGTGTAATGTGAATAGATAACCATGAAAACAACAGCGATGTTCTGGCATTACTGTTTGATCTAAATCCAAAGTCTAGAAATGATCATGAATAACTGTTTTCTTCCCCAAGATGTGTCTACATCATGCAGAGATTGCATCTTAACCATCATTAAAAGTAATAGAATTACCATCTGTATCAAATACACTTAAAAATGTATCAAATGATGAACCACAAAGTGATAATGTCTGTTATTTTGTGTTAACACCACTACACCAGACAGCTAAGCCTATTACAGCTGGAAATACCCGACTGATAGCAGATTTAACACTATTATGGTATACCAAACATGGTCTTTTGCCATTAGCCATTATCAAACCCATCAACCATCATCAACACAATAAACCAGAGTGAAAACATAGCAGACAAAGCTCATCATGTACTTGGTGTAGCAAAAGCCATGGTATGTTCTATCCTG
>JAUTBZ010160266.1:0-11020 GCA_032361785.1 Lepetodrilus galriftensis | reverse complement strand
CAATTATTGCTCCAATTATCATCTATTGTTAATTAGTTGGTGTTATATATTTAAAACATGCCATAATCCAAATCAATTACGAACACGGAAGCGCTACAGCGGGGGGTAGGCGATAATAGGTCCTGTGCGATAATAGGCCCGTAACCAGTAACCGTAACTATACAGAACAAAAGTGCACAATTAATTAAATTTGATAAAGAGAACTTGATTAAACTCAAGTACTAAAATCATTACATTATGTATTATTCCACTTCCATGACCTATTTTGCATCTATTCAAATACAAATTTGAGCCAAAATGAATAAATTAGGTATCAGATTCTAATTGAAATGTCAATAAAAAGAAAACTTTTTATTTTATTTTAATTATTCAACTCTGCAAGTTACAGTATATTGATTGGTATTCAACACCAAAACAGAATATATTATACATAGTGATTGGTAATCAGCACCGCAGCTATTCATTGTGTATATATTATGGACATACATGTATTGAGTAGAAGCATGAATAAAACTTGAATCTATGAAACATATCAATGTCAATAAGAAATGTCAATAATTAACCTGATTATCTGCCAGCAATATTCACATAATTAACAATAATACATAGCTTGGTTCAAACATGATTCTGAGTGTACTCAAACCCATACAAAATATCAAGTTGGTTTAAGACATAAAACGCAAAGGCTACACACTGAAAACTAATGTGTCACACATGTTGGTGACCAAAAACATTCTATCCGAGATTACGACCAAAATATATCTTCCTAAATAAGATAACCTTTATGGAATATGCACTGCTAACTGGACCCATTACGAAGCCAGAGGCCGGAGGCTATGTACACGATGTTGGTCATTATCCCAGAAATCCCACGCCTATGGTGCCACAATGTCACTGCTACGGGTCCATGCCAATTTTCAAATCGGCACCGTCCTAAAATTTTCAGCAGCCCAATTCAAAATCAGCAATTATATGCCAAGTTTTCAATCAGAATTGTACTGAAGATTCTAGAAATCATCATTGTTCTATGACAATGTTGTAAAACTTTCACCAAATGTTCCCAAATTTTCAATTGGCACTATCCTGACACAATGACAAAGGATTGTTACATACCATTGAAAGTTTAACACATTTTCAAATTGGCACCATCTTGAAATGCTTAGCAACCAATGAAAATCATAAGGGTTCCATACCAAATGTATAAAATTTCACATTTACCTAAAAAAAAAATATATATATATATATATAAAACAAATGTTCTGTATCATCAAAAACCTTTACCAAAATTTCAAATTGGGACTGTTTTGAAACAGGACTACAAGAATAGTTTATCACCAGCTTGAAACAGGATTACAAGAACAGTTTCCGACCTATTATGTCAAGGCCAATCACAGTCCGACATCATGAAAAATGTATTCTTCAATAATGAACTGAAGGTCAGAGATCACTTAAAAGGTCAAAAGTCACCAAAAAGGTCAGCGACAGAGTATTACTGATTTAATTAACAAAGTAAACACCCCATCCATAACGAACCTTATAAGATTATTGGTAAATTATTATTTGTCCACTTAGCAACATGCAACAAGATGTTAGCAGTTGACCTTCAAACGTTCCAATGGCCTACTTCTCCTGCGTTATTACATGTGGATATATTTTGACCTCATTACAACTCGGGTCAAGAATTTTCTTTGTGGTTTAAGCCCTGCTTTAATAGCTGTGAGGAAAGCTATTCTGTTTTTGAGTTTTTTCGCGGAAGTTATATTACTAATGGTCAGATTTAGGCGCCCGGCTTTCATCTTCCATGTTAAAATGTCATTGTAGTCTTGAAATAGACGGTTGCGAGCCGAAAGGCGAAATGTCCGTAATACCATTGTAGAACAGTCTAACAAATGCCAGCCGAGCTAATTTTGCAGAAAATCATATTTCACCATGCTTCGGTCACCTCCATAAATATGGGTTAAAAGTGCATCCACGAACTTCACTTCAACGACGTCAAGAGGAAAAAAACAACCTATCATGTTAATTTACTGCCTCGAGGTTTATGAGAAAAAAAAACGAAGGAAATGTGATAAATTCCTATTTCCACGTCATACAGTTTTAAATATATATGGTACACATTTTTAAGTGTTGTTTTCCAAATATAATGATAAAATATATTAGAGGGCATTATGCGGCAGTCATGTGACACGCGACTCGTACTGAAGAAAGGCTTCCGTTACTCAATCGCTGAAATGAAGTTATTATTAGCCTTGAGGAAAGCGTTAGTTACTTCTAACAATATTTATTGAATTAAGTATCGAAATAGAAGTTCTTTAAAAATATGCACTTTTATGGGATTTCTTAATGGTAGAATGATGATAATTTACCGATCTGGCCCTTGTTCCATAAAACAATTGTAACGCTGAGAGTCGTAAGTCCTACAAAGTAGAAAACTCATCTAAAGGAAATTATTACAAACTATAAAAACCTTCACTAGAAAATGCTATGATTGTTCTGTGGATCTACATTTCACAAAATGGTCGTTCAGGTAATTCTGGCATAAATTGAGTTATACATCATGTCCTTCAATAGTAAAAGTATGGCGCAAATTTATGTCCTACCACTACATGTGAGGCTTGATATTTATATAAGGATTGTACTTTTAGTCTTGACTTAAATTGAGGTATGTCATTTCCTGTTATAGTAAAAGCACGGCACAGACCGATTTAGGCCAGGACTACAGTAGGACCCTTTCATGAAGTACAAGCCAAGTGTGTATTGTGTGGTCACTTAGAATACAGGTAAAACAAAAACTTGAAAAGAATCGAAATTGGATTCTTGAGATAATAAATTAATTGCGCTCGATACAAATTACTGTGGATCATACCCCTTGAAAGTGGCAGCAGTCAAGGCAAGAACGCTCAAAATATTAGATATTTTTTTCTCCACTTCGTTAGTATCTCGTTATAGAAATTATCCTGAAGAGTGTTTTCAGTCCGTCAGCTTATGTCAGATTACCTAATGACTTTCTGGATCTCATCTCCTCTGAAGAGTTTTAATAGGATGCAATTTGACACTAGCAGTGCCAAGAGTTTCTGAATTTATCCAAAGATGAGAGGAAGGAATTCAATTTCCTCCTAAAAATAAATCCTAGCACCTCAAGACCGAAATTCTCATCCTGTTCTGACTCGCTTTGTTCCAGGAATATCTCGGAGGAAACTCTCAAGGAAAAAGCATATCCCTTTATCTCGTAATTTTGATTGGTTAATGAATGTAAAATAGCTTAATTATTCCCTTAGTAGGCCAATTATTGTCTTAGCATCATCTTGTAGGGGAATCTGGAAGATCTCTGTCCCAGTGCCCTAAATGCCGGAAACCCTCTTACCCTTGAAGGTCACATGAAGGTCACGTGATACTAGGTCTGAGTGATGAGGTTTTAGACAAACGACATTGGTTCAGGGATGTCAGATCTGCCTTGTCAGAATTCTGCTGGGGTTTTTTCCTCACCAAGATTCAGTTTTCATGGGTTCTTGACATATTTCACGGTCAAGCATATTTTACTTTAAAATATACTGAAAGGCACAAATAATGCAATGTTACAGAATTGATATACTAATTTGAAATTTTGATATGTGTGGGAAATCATTGATACTTCTTTTCACTAGAAATCAAGTTTTTAATGGCGTCCTTATTGACAAGTGGAATTTAAACTGTCATTCTATAGCTGCATTGTTTCTTCCGGCATCGATGATTCGAATGGCTTCTCGGTATTCTTTAAATGTAGCATATTGAGAAACGAAATGAACAAAAAATAATCGTTGCTTTTATAGGGAGAAGAGTACTGGAATTGCACATGCAAAACGTTTTTAACCTACACTTGCTCTGTTGCAGTAAAAAACAATATGCTGTGTTTTCTGCTTTAAACACATTTTCTTCAATTTTACGTCGGTTTTGGGAATATCCTCTTTAAATTACAGATGTTTTCAATATATCATTTGTATGCATTATTCATATATACGATATGACATTTCTATAAGAAAATTCTTAGTGAAATATGCATTGCGTTTTTTGTGCCTCTCAGTATATATGTGCATTCAATTTGTCTACATATATTGAACAACAAGCGTCATTGTCTGCGTGCCCCACTGGTTTAATATTTTCATATTATATTATATTTTGTATTAATTATCTAAAGATATCAGAAAAATATCTATATGTGAGTGAATATTGAGTTTAACGTCAATGCAGGAATCAATCTTTCACCCATTTGCGACGATATGAAAAATACAGAAATATCTGCAGAGAATCTATTAGTCTTAAGCCATCAGACAGATGGATATTTTGAACAATGGCATTTGCAAATAAAAACAAATTGTACATGTCCTCACGATAAATGGTCATTTGAGCTAAAAACTGATTGGCTGTTTAGTTTTTCTTACTGTTTTGTTCTTGATACCAGATTATACGAGATGTTGCCGTGCCGACGTGACATAAACATTGAACTCTAAACAACCCCATGACAGGCCACTTGCATTAGTTCGCAATTTTCAATTTCGTATCATCAAATTTAAGTGCCCTCTTCCCTAAACCTGTTTGTTATTCAACCGGATCACTCAATTTCGCTAGTGTGGATTAATTAGAAATAATGCGATCCTATCCCGTTCGTCCATCACGACGATTCAATAACTCAACGCGGTTTGCCATCTATTTTGTTGATTATTATCACGCGAGATTGAGTTATCATCTATGATTGTGTTATCGGGTACGATTGTGTTATCGGGTACGATTGTTATCGTGGAATTGATATTCCTCGTAAATCAAGCCGTTGATTAGCACTGATCTAAACTCTGGCGGTGAAGGCGGAATTGAAATGCGGAATTGAAACGCTGAAAGCAACGACTAATGTATTTGATCTATTACAGCATCTGGAAATCCCTTACGGTTCTCTGTGAGGGAGCATTCATTGCTACAGAATCATCTTTCTAGAGATGCAAATGGTCAATCTAACGTCGATGCACGAAAGAATACATTCTCAGCATAGCATGATAACTATTCCTTTCCCCGACTGATAAACCTATAAAAATGGATATTTCTTAAATGAATATGGAGATGACATTTTTAGTGAATATTTTCTGGTTACCGGTGTTTTTATGCAAGCGCACCTACGTAAATATCTCAACACATGAACATTAGTTTAATAAAAATGTCTAACAAAGAACAGTCCTTGGTGGCATGACTCCATAGAGACGTATTCCAATTCATGTCTCTGGACCCACTAGATAGCAGCAATGACAGCTAGCAGACAATAGAACCCATACCTGCGACAGCAGCAGCTATCATTAAGCAGACATTCCATAGGAAATTTGACTTGTTACATTAATCCTCTCCAAGCTAACAATGAGCTACCAGAACCGAAAATCAACCAGGAGCTTAGTAACATTAAGCAACTGAACAATGAATAAATTAGTCCTTGATGTTGCAATGAGTGAATATGGAGTTTAACATCGCTGCGGGGATCTTTCACACATTTGCGACGATTGATGTTGCAGATGAAATATGTTACTATTTGCAACGAAAGCAACTGAACAAGAACAGCCAACAGAACAAAGGAAAAGCAAGCAACAGAGAACACAACTTTAACATGGCATATCAGTCTGCAACTAAGTAACAATAACAAGAGTAACTTGAGTAACAGCAAGAGACTGAAGAACAGTAAGCAACATAGTAACATATAGTAACTGCAACAACAAGCAACAGGGTACCAGCAAGAAATTATGAGAGTAACAAGAAGTAACAGCAGCAAGAAAATGAGTAACAGTTAGCAACAGTATGCAGTAGGTAACAAAGTCAGAGCAAGTAATGTGAGTGAGTGAATATGGAGTTTAACGTCGCTGCGGGTCAGAGCAAGTAACAGAGAAACATCAAGCTTCAGTATACAGTAACTGAGTGAGTGATTGTGGATGTCACTGCAGGAATCTTTCACCAATTTGCGATGAGTATACAGTAAGTAACAGAGTATAAATAGTCAAGAGAGTAACAGCTAGCAACATAGCAACAAGTAACAGTGTGCAACATGGGGCGTTATCGCAACCCCATTCTCGAGTTGACAACATGAGAACGGGGTTTCGAACATCGAAAACCAACAAGATTTTAACTCCCCACTTGTTGGAGGGTTGGTGCAGGATCGGACAAGAACACACTCGTTACACACTTCAGCATTCGCAACCAAGAACACGATCAGACTGGGTTCTCGGGTAACTCGAGAACGTGGTTTCGAATACGCTCATAAGGTCCAAGGCTCATCAGAATGCTTGGAAGAAACCACAAAGATGCAACCTCTAATTGCAATAGGAGACACAACAGTGATCGGCCAAACAGATCCAGATGACGTACGAGGATTAACTGAAGGATGCAAGTGATTTTTTAAGGAAATCCTGATGTCATATTGCTTAATAATGCCAAAGAAATGATCCCATGGAGAAATTGAAATGAAACAAAATTACAAGTGTAATCATAGCGACAGTTGACATCTGTCTAGGCATTCTGGAGTAATATTTTCAGGACCATGCATGCTTGCTTGCGGAAAGAATATGATGTGTGGATGCCAGATTCCAGTGTTAGCTTTCACAAAGAATATCAAAACACAAGTGAGTGAGTGAATATGGAGTTTAACGTCGCTGCGGGAATCTTTCACCCGTTTGCGATGATCAAAACACGAGAACCCAGTGTCTAAACATTCACAATACAGAACAGCAATATATATACATTTCTTCATAAGGAACAGCTTTGAATTTCTGTTTGCTGTATAAAATAATCAACTTGTAGCAATTGATAGAAATTGATAATAAGAATAGCTTGTTTGGCATATAAAAGATTACATTTTTCAATAGAAAGTATAAAAAATGTTTATGTTGTTTAAATATGATTATTTATTAAATAGATATCGTTGTTGAAAAGCAAGACCAGAGAGGAAATTGATACCTTTCTAAGCAGCATCTTGGCAATTTTGCTCAGCATATAAAATAATTTAAAAAAATTAAATGGGCTTAAAACTATCTTATTACGTTGTACAAACGTGTTTATTTATTTAATAAATATCGCAGTTGAAATGCAAGCCCTGCCGTGAAATGGATACCTCTGTAGCGCTAATGGGACAGCCATCTACAAGGCGCTGATCTGAGAGAAATCAGGATGATCACATAAACAGACACCCCGTGCAGACACGTTCGGATCCCAGTGGATCGAAAACAAAATAAACGCCACTCACGAAGCACTAATAACTATGGGGACCGACTGACCTGAGCGCGGCGCATTGATGTTCACAGTGGGGTCGTGGGTCACTGGACTTGTGTATGGTAAACGTAGCCCACCGGTGGTCAAAACTCGGTACAATCAATATATCGATTGTTCGATGCGACGCTGGGTTGGTTTTGTTTTCGGAAACTAAGCATGATATCTGGAACTTGTCCTTTCTGCCTCTGAACCGACATCAAATTACGGCGGCCTTGTTCGTTTCAAATCAAGCGATGACTTGTGTGGTCAATGCAATGGGCTTCATTACCCATGTGGTGTTGCTGACGACGTTAGCCGACGAATGAACCAAAGTCAACCTCAGGGACGCTGAGAAGGTTAATAACGAAGCCGGTATCGATCGAAATACCTTCTTAATATTGGGACAATATTGGGAAGTTTCGGATTATAAGAAATGTCATCAAAATAAAAACACTTTGGACTACTTTCTATAAAACATATAAAATTGAACATTGGCACACGTTTCGGATTTGGACATCTTGAGAGTGACCTTGGAATCATATCCGCAATCTAAATTTGATTTCAACCTAAAGATGTATCGATCGAAATACCTTCTTAATATTGAGATAATTTGGGGAATTGTTGTAGAAATGTCCACGGTATCGTTTCTCGAAGCTCTCTTATCTACTAAGACCAAAAGCACTCTCTTAGCAATCTCCAATATATGGAGACCATGCTTTTATGAGAGCACTAAGGTCTCATAGTGGATAAAAGAGCTTCGAGAAACGATACCCTGGGCATAAAAAAATATCAACAAAACCAAAAAACTTTGGACTACTTTCTATAAAACATATAAAATTGAATATTGGGACACGTTTCGGATTTTGACATCTTTAGAGTGACCTTGGAATCATGTCAGCAATCTGATTGGCTTTCAACAAAAAGATGAGGATGAAAAAAAAATAGAATAAAAAAATATATTAAAAATATTTAAATGTCAGTTACAGAAATTAATGTCAGGAATTGGTGTATTTGTGGAAAATTTGACATTTCCGTCTTAATAATACAATGGAGCTGTGTCAAACTGGTATAACCATAGTGACCTTGAACAAATAATTCTGTTTGTTCCAGTTTGGAATTGGCATTGCATACGAATTAGGCCCGACATAATGAGATGTAAGAGAGATGTCTTGTGATGCGCTTGTCAAACAGCTAACCCATATATATTTCCTCGTCTATGAATAAAAAAACAGGGCCAATTAACCCTTTCTCTGTTGTATTAGACATAGGCACTGCTCTTTAGGTAATTTATGGTTGCCTTAAAGGGAGGGTTAATATAAAGCATTATGAATGTAGTGCTATGAGTACTCTTTTGATGTGCACATTATTATTATTATTATTACAGTGCTCCCTCGATATAATGCCCTTTGATGCACCGTGGATTCGGATGCAACGTGGAAGGACCCCATTTAAAAAAATAAAAAATTACATTTCTTTTTTTTTCTCCAATAATATTTGTTGATATAATGCAGGTGGCATGTCATGGACCCCAACTTCAGCGTTATATCGAGGGAGCACTGTATTATTATTATCATTATTATGTGTTTTGTCGATTTGGAAGCAATATTAGGCACCATATATTCGAGAAATAATGAATCAGTAGTGAACGAGTGAGTGCATTATTGTTTTACGTCACAGCGGAAATCTTGCCCCATACGCGGCAATAATAAACCAGAAATATAATTGTTTAAAAGAACAGTATCAACTTCAACTAAATCCACTTCCAATACTGTTATTTCCCTCACTACAACTCGAAGTTCTTAAGCCAGGACATCAAACTGGATGCAAGATACCCTAGAAAACAGTTTTTTAAAGAAAGTAAAAAAATAAATCATTAATTCTTTTTCAGCTGTATCGGTTCCGTAGACAATTCTGCTTGGGATAAATGAGTCGTCGTATTGGCGTATCAATTAGATCTTTAAACGCGACTGATACGCAGTAATCCGCGAGTTGGTTAAAGACTTCCATTACGGCAGTGGTGTTACGCTGCGATGATGAAATGGAGCTGGATCCAGTAAGATGTGTAACGGACATTCGCGCGAACCTGACGCAGAGGTCTTAATTGTAAGCTACATTAAGTCATGAACACGACTCTTGAAAATCTGCCACGGTAACTGTTTAAGCTTCAACAGGTAATTCTAATGAAATAAAGATTTTTTATTTTTTTAAAAATGAATACTAATGAAACTCCCCAATCTATTGATAATATTGATAAATATGTTTAATTATTTAAATGATAACGTTATTTAATTAAAAACATTAACTCCCCAATAAAAAAATTACCTTTTAACCTTTACATTTTTAAACAAATAATCAAATATATTAACCCATATCAACATTGGTGACCTCCCATCAACATTGGTGACCTTGGTTGTCTGTCATTCCTAAGACCTCACAAACGGTTTGAAGACATGATTACCGATATACTCTTCGACGGATCAACTGTACTGAGTACTAACTAAGGCAGCTTATGTTGAACCGTCACAAATAATATAGCTTTACAACGACAGCTTACCCACAGTAAAGACAGGAAGCACTTCCTGTGTGGAACACCAGATAAAGCAAGACATGTGTTCTTGAAGGATATGTTCCACAATACACAAGGAACACCAGATAAAGCAAGACATGTGTTCTTGAACGATATGTTCCACAATACACGAGGAACACCAGAGAAAGCAAGACATGTGTTCTTGAAGGATATGTTCCACAATACACGAGGAACACCAGAGAAAGCAAGACATGTGTTCTTGAAGGATATGTTCCACAATACACAAGGAACACCAGAGAAAGCAAGACATGTGTTCTTGAAGGATATGTTCCACAATACATGTCGAAAGACATTCAGAAAACAAACATTCACACATAACATTCAGGGTATCGTTTCTTGAAACTCTCATATTCACTACAAGACCTAAGCGCTCTCGTAAGTGCACGATCCCCACGTATTACAGATGGCTATGAGACTCCTTATGGCATCAATGGTGTAGTCCATGGCAAAGATGGAGAAAAGTTACGTTGTTTCATACCAGAGGACTTGTATCCTTGATAATGTGGAACCATTCTTTGGAGATTATCCGTATTGATTTCCACGATTTCTTGAGAATAAACGTTATCATATTGAGTTTCAATTTATGAACACTATTCAAGAAGGCCAAACAAATAAAAATTACATTTGTTTTTAAGAATAAAGAAGTAAAATTTCAAAGAAATTAACAAAATGACATTTTACATTTATCGGCGCCGATGGCTGTTTCTTGAAGCACACAGCTGTACATGTAGCATGTCTGAGTAGCAGCATACGTTCACCACAATGCTAGTTATCCCTGACATTCTCTGAGTAGCCATTCATCCCATGGTATTGTTAGTGTTTATATCTGACTGAATTCCCACTCGGGCGCCGAGTGACAGGAACGTCAGAGTTCCATTTACCGACAGTCTGGCGGTGAACAAGCTGGAGCCAGAGTGTCTGGTGTGCCTGGAATGACTTCCAAGACATGCACACACATGCACTACGCACAAATAAATAAACACACACACTAACACACGCACAGTCACACACAAATGAGTACCCACACTCTCACCCCTACCTACACCTACACACACACACACAAAATGAGTGAATTAATTACTGTGTTACGTCACTGCAGGAATCTTTCACCCAACATGATGATAAATGCGCACACACACACACACACACACACACACACACACACACACACATAAATGCTCG
>JAUTBZ010160244.1:0-11022 GCA_032361785.1 Lepetodrilus galriftensis | reverse complement strand
CTCTCTCTCTCTCTCTCTCTCTCTCTCTCTCTCTCTCTCTCTCTCTCTCTCTCTCTCTCTCTCTCTCTCTCTGTTACCTTGCCTCTCTGTTTACATTACACAATTAACGAACATGCAGCTGCCAACAAGAATAATATTTAACCATAAGAATATAGGCGTGTATTTTCATGAAATGAACATTAATTTTGTAAAGGAAAAGAAAGATAACAATTTTATCAGTTGGAGTGGGTACGTAACTTAAATACAGATTATACCTAATGTCGCGGTGATAGAAATAATTGGCATATTTACACTAAGAGGAGAGTATGAGTAGACATGATCTACAGTATACATAAGATAGTATTGCAGATGTAGCGGCACTCCTTGAAACTGAATATTAAATAATATTACATATCCAATGTGCAATATTGCAGTCATGATATAGAATCAAGACAGTTGATGTTTTTTTTAAATACTAGTATCTACATGGATATTTTTGTTAATAGAATTAATTACAAATATGTTGAGGGATCATCTCAGTGACCATCTCTAAACCAACTTCACATTGAAATGAACTATCAGCGCTTATCTCTCGTACATTACAACGGTAAAGCACCGAAAACCACGTGCACATCTCACTACGATAAACAACAGCTGTCAATTAATTACTCGCCCCGCCTATTAGGCGACTGTTGGGGTGATACCGATCGATATGACAGAATGGTGGGCGGAGTCTAAGTGGATGACACCTGTCCTGATTGGTCGGATTCAAGTCGGCGACACGCGGCATGAGGTGTTTGTGTACATAGTTATGCAAATCGGTGTACCGGAAACAAACGAACGAGGGTCGAGCGTAATCTGATGCGTGTAATGTTATTGGGTAAAAAGGTAAAGTATGGCTCCGCTGTTGGTAGGAGCTCACAGAAACTTTTGTGAGGGAGAGATAGTGCATTTCCCTACTCATCCTAGGATATAGTTGTGTGCGTGTGTGCAGCGTCTCGCCTCGCCCGTCTCGTGTCCGGCGCTCCGTGTGTTGGCGGGTCAGAAATGGAGTTCGGAATGACCCTTGCTTTACACCGGCAGGTAGCCGCTGTGATTGTGATCGTGTGTGTGGCGAGTTTGACCGTCGCACAGGTGGGCATATCTCCCAGTGATATTTTGGTGGGGAATAGGAAAATAACAGTTCCTCTGGGACGATCGGTGTTCGTAACTCCCAACGATCTGCAAATCCGCGTGATTCCAGGCGACAGGTGCGAAGTGACGGTGCTGGACAATAACCCATTGTCACGGCGTCCAGGTAAACTCATGCCTTCCGTATTTCCCTGCGACTTTGATCTCCAAGATGTGGAATACTCGCACTTTGGAGCTCGGAATCCCAGTGAGGACAGCGTTCATCTGCAGATCAGATACGACTCCTCATCCCAGACTCTCATTATTCCATTCACTTTACACATTGAAGTGTCATTCGTTCAGCTGGAAGTGGTCACCAGAAACATGCCCATCGAAGTCTCCAAGCTGATGGGGATAAGCGAACCCATAGACAGGAGTGTTCTGGAGTTTTCTTATGACAAATCAAATCGAGTGTGTAAGTTGACTGTGTTGAGCAGGGCTAGTGGACTGCCTCGGTACGGAATCGTTACGAACGACACCTCGCGTCTGCAAATGGTCGACTGTGAAGAGTTCTTGAACATGGGTGTTAGGTACCAGCATACCGCCGAGACAAATTCCCCGGATAGGGATTTCATACCACTGGTGGTTGAACTGTTGGATAACGATGGTTTTCTGGAAAAGCAAGAGTACTTCCAGGTGATGGCGAGGATCGTGGGTGGGTTGGAGAATACTCGCCCCCAGGCAAGTTACAGTGCCCTGCTCGTCATGGAGGTCGACCAATTTGTCATGACAGCCATCACCCCGGAAATATTGGCAGCTGAAGACTTGGAAACACCCGCAGAGCAATTAATATTCAACATCACCGTTCCTCTGGGGCCTGGCGAGGGCCATATTGTCAGCACCGACGACAGAAACCTCCCCATCGATTCCTTCTACCAGAAAGACATCATCGATCTCAAAATCGCGTACAAGCCTCCTCCGCAAGATTCCAATGTGCAGCGTGTGTATCAGGTGGCGTTCCAGATCACCGATTCCGACGGACTCACATCGGTGGATCCAATCATGCTGATGATTGTGGTGAAGCCCATGAACACTCTCGCTCCAGTTGTGACCAGAAACACAGGAATACAGCTCTTTGAAGGACAATCCAGAATTCTTAGGAGTGATAGAAACCTGCAGATTTCCGACGAGAACAATTTAAAAGATGTCCGTATATTTGTGTTGGATGGTCTCCGACATGGTCATCTGCAGACTCCGGGGAACAAGAAGTTCTTCACTCCAGCCGACCTTGACCGAGGCGCGGTTCGGTACGAGCATGATGACAGTGACACCTACAGTGACAACATCATTTTCAGGATGACTGATACGAAGAACGAGGTGGAGTTCCTCTTTCCTATCACTGTGTTCCCCGAAGACGACGAGTCGCCGATCCTCAATGTGAACACTGGACTGGAAATCAGAAAGAACGAGATCGCTGAGGTGTCACCTTTTGTCCTCAGTGCCACGGATATCGACAGTGATGACTCCAGCATCAGATTTGTTCTAGAACCCCCGTATTCCGAAGAAGGAATAATGCTGAGACGCCAGTTCCAGGT
Source organism: Lepetodrilus galriftensis (assembly GCA_032361785.1). NCBI lineage: Eukaryota > Metazoa > Mollusca > Gastropoda > Lepetellida > Lepetodrilidae > Lepetodrilus > Lepetodrilus galriftensis. The sequence goes on along the minus strand of JAUTBZ010160244.1, from coordinate 8,338 downwards.
GCCTCCAGATCCAGCCAACTGGGAGCTGAAAAATGGAGTTTACGAACAGATGGTTGCCGAGTTCACCCAACAGGACATCATTGATGGCAAGATGTTCTACCAGCATGTAGGTCCGCACAGGTCCGACTTTGTGATGGATAAAATCAAGTTCCGACTTGCTGATGGTGGGGATCCTCCTAATCAGTCAGGGTTGGAGGAGTTTATTGTCAAGATAGCTCCTGTGGATGATCAGCTTCCATACCTCTACCCCAATATCCCTTTAACCATGAACGTGCATGAGTTTGAGATGACTCCTTTCAAGAGGAAACACCTTAGGTACACAGATGACGATGCAGATGACAGGCAGTTGAAATATGACATCACAGTGTTACCCTATGACACTGATCTGAACACGGAACTCGGACCAGGAGTCATCGTAGCATGTGATCACCCAAGTAGAGGAGAGATCTCTTCTTTCACTCAGGCCCAGGTGAACCATCACAAGGTGTGCTACAAGCCCCCCAGCTCGGATATGGGCATTGTGTCGAGGATAATTCAGTTTGGATACTCTGTGACTGACGGGTCTGGGAATGTTCTTCCAGATCAGAGGTTCATCATCAACTTGAAGCCGGTCAACAACAAACCACCCATGGTCATCAACAGAGGACTGGAGATTGAGGAGAATGGATTTTCTTTGATCAGCACCAATCTGTTGGACGTAACTGATCCTGACACACCCGATGAGCTCATTAAGTTTACTGTGATGGAGAAACCTTCGCATGGACTCTTGCAGCTTGATGAAGAGATTCTAGGAGCGGACGATGTGTTCATGAAGAGTGATCTCACTTCTGGGAGGATCTCGTATATCAACATCGGGGAGGAGATGGACAGCGACAAATTCCTGATCGAGGTCAGCGATGGTGTCCATCATGTTCCGATAACCTTCAAAGTTAACGTGCTGTCCATCGACGACGAAGCTCCCAAACTCCTCGGTAATGTTCAAGCCGGAGTCCTTGGAGTTACGATGAAAGTGCCAGAGAACTCCATGGTTACGTTAAGAGCAGATGACTTCAAAGCAACCGACCCCGATACTGAGGATCTCATGTTGACCTTCATGCTGGACACGCCGCCATACGAGGGTGTCCTGTTGCTCGCCGGGGAACAGACCAACCACTTCACCCAGAAGGACATCCTTGAGGAGCGTGTGCAGTATTCTCACACTGGCGGGGAGGTGGGCATCGATGGAAGGAACGACAGCTTTGTTCTCATCCTCACCGACATGTCGGACGTGTTCAATGTCGAGGGCAACAGAATCAACAGGGTCAACGTAGATGTCAGAATCCTGGCGGTGGACAGTGAGCCGCCAATTGTTACAGTTGTGGATGAATTTGATGTTCTTGAGAACGATAAATCTCCAATCCTGCCCATTCATCTGGATGCCGTTGACATTGACACTGATGATAGCGACATCATTTGTACGGTGACGTCACCTCCCACATATGGATACATTGAGAACACATCCCCTGCTCCTGGATCTGAGAAGTCCAGAGTTGGAATGCCAGTGTCTGCGTTCAGTGTTGGAGATGTTCGCAGAGGAACCATCAATTACGTTCAGAGCGTTCATCAAGGAGTGGAGCCAAGAAAAGACAGATTCGTGTTCAGATGTTCAGATGGTATAAACCACTCTCCAAAATACCATTTCAATCTGGGAATCGTCCCCAACAACGATGAAGCACCACAAGTGTTCCTCAGAGATTTCATGGTTCTAGAAGGAATGAATCTCATGATCGATGCTCCAATCCTCAGTGTCGTTGATGGGGATGATCCTCCGAGTGAAATCACCTTCTACATCACCAAGAAACCCGAGCATGGAGCTATAGTCCAGCAGAGACCAAGCGGAACATATCCCATCAACTCCTTCACTCTCGCAGACATCTCTGGTGAATCTACAATAGAGTATGAACATGATGACACCGAGACCACATCAGACTCTTTCGAGTTCCGTCTGACGGATGGTGTTCACAATGTTACAAAAACCGTTCCGATCGTTGTCATACCTGTGGACGACGAGACTCCGCGACTGACCATCAACAACGGCCTTGAACTGGAGCATGCCAATGAGGTGGTGACCATTACCAATGAACATCTAAAAGCTGAGGATCTGGATTCAAACGATCCGGATATCTTGTTCATCATCCGGAGAATCCCCAAGTACGGATACATTCAGAAAGTCAGAGAAAATGAGAGGATCACCAACCTCACCCTTGGACAGAACTTTACCCAGAGAGACATCGACAAGGGCGTGATTCAGTACGTCCACACTGGACTGGAGGGAGTCCGGGATCTCATCAAGTTCGACGTCACCGACACCCTGAATCCTCTGATCGACAGATACTTCTATGTCACCGTCGAAGGAATTGACATGACTTTCCCAACCGTCATCAACAAAGGGATGGAACTGCCGGAGGGCGGAATGGTGACCTTGACGACGGACCTGCTCAGTGGAACTGACCTGAACACTCCGGACGAGAACATCCAGTTCATCGTGACACGTGCTCCGGGTCGCGGCCACCTGGAAAGTACGGACATGCCCGGAGTCCCCATCACAGCCTTCACTCAGCTAGAACTGGCCGGGAACAAGATCAGGTACGTCCACACCAGTAAAGACGAGATGAAGATGGACAGCTTTGAGTTCGAGGTCACGGACGGGTTCAACCCGGTCGCTCGTACGTTCAGGATCTCTCTCAGTGACGTGGACAACAAGAAACCGGTGATCATGCAGCAGAATTTGCGACTGAAGGAAGGAGACAACAAGCTGATCACGCCCTTCGAACTGAAGGCCGACGACCGCGACACGTCGGACCGCGACATCCTGTTCACCATCACCCAGGTCCCGGTCCACGGCAACATCCTGTACAACAAGACCAAGATCATCGCCACCTTCACCATGGAAGACCTCAATGAGAACCTCATCAGCTTCCAGCACGACGGCTCCGAGACCACCAAGGACAGCTTCTCGTAGACCGTGACGGACGGGACGCACTCGGACTACTTCGTGTTCCCAGACACCACCTACACCACGAGACAGCCCCAGCTGATGCACATCGAGATAGTGCCCGTGGACAACGGCACTCCCCAGATCGCCGTCAACAGGGGAGTGGCGGCTCTCATGAACATGGACGGAGGAAGTCTCGGATTCCCGATCACGGAGAAGTACCTGCGGGTCGAGGACCGCGATAGCGTGGACAACGGGCTCAAGTTCAGCCTGACGGTGGAGCCTGAACACGGCTACATCATCAACACAAACCTGGGCAACAGGAGCATCCACGACTGGACGCAAGGTAGGTTCTGATTGTGTTCTATGTCAATGTGGCTTTGATTACTTGATCTCAACACAATTGTTATCATACTTATAAGTAATCAAGGCTTCATTGTCTTAATTTGATTTATCTTAATATATGATGTGCTATTGAAATGTTAGAGGACCCTTGAACATACATAGACTAATTTCTGCCCTTTTTATTTATGTTTTGCTAAATTTTTTATTTTTATTTTTTTTACTCGTGATATATTCTTATATAATTATGTAATGGTGAATCGAGATAAATTAATTCTTCAAGGCAAAGTGCATGAAGACAAATCAGAATTATCAGAATTTTATCAAAATTTTTCATTGGGATTGCCCTGATTCAACTGTCACATGTTTATCAGCGTGTTGATTTCAATGTACATTTGAAACACGTGGAAGGGAATGAAAAGTACGAGGGTTTCAATGAGGATGCTAAACTACAACCAGTCTGTGTCTTGACGCTCCAATGTTATAATTATCCATAATTACAATACCAGCACGAAGCAGTCTCTCGTTTCATAATAAATTCAACAGCACAATGCCTTGATTTCTTCTGCATGTGAACATGGAGTTCTGGCTGACCTGTCAAGGGTCGGAGGTCATGTCACATCAATCCCTGATGGCACTCTGTATGGCATTGATTGATGGGACGGTAGCATGCTATCAACGTGTATTGGAAATATCTCCTAGAAAATATATATACCATTCATTTCATATAAAGAGATGGACATTTTGTATTTAATAATTATGCAAAGTTTTTGAGAGACATTGCAACCATTGCATGTTATTGTTTCCAATACCATATATCATTTAAATAATTTATTAATGGTTTTCTTTCAAAAAAACCATTGTAAATCATTAAAACTATTATTAATAACATTGGAACGAAAAGTAGATATTCTACACAAATTCATTTTTAAGAATTCGTTATGAGGTTACAGTATTCTTTGATGTATATATGCATTCCTGATTTAGATATTGAATCTACATTGCCAAGAACCATGATACTTTATACTAAAGTGGTAACAAGGTCACTGTGACATTTTATTAGGGTTTATCCATGTAAATAATAATACGTAACTGAAACAGACAGTCTAGAGGGGTTCAGACAGGCTAGGGGGTTTGTTATAAGACTCTGACTACTTGGGTTCACCGCGGATCTTCCACACAACACAACTTGTATAACACAATGAAACATTCAAGCGTAATCACTGAAAAAAAATACATGATAGAATAGTTCATGGGCATTGATGCGTCGTTTTATAGCATGTATAGCTAGTGCATTAGTCTATTTTAATGTTTCATCACACATAATGAAAGTTTCTAGCTGTTTTCCATGGTGTATTCAAGACTATTTCTATCTTCCCGTTGTGATTGTCCCATGTGTATAATGCTAGAAGTATTGTCTGCTTAATAGATTTAACAGAAATAAAAAGAACCTTTAGAATTAGTTTATAATGTATTTCTTGTTTAAAAATTTAATTGCAGTGTTCCGAGGTCATTATGACATCTGTTGCTTTTATTGCAAATTAGTCAGATTTCCAATATAATTAAATATTAATTGATTCACCCTTTTTAGTTTCATAAATTTAGTTTAATAATATAGTTTAATTTTGCCTTCCTCATATTCTCAAATTAAAATATTTGTAATCAGTTCTTGTACCGAACAGCTGACTTTTTTAACATCAATTTGAGAAATAATATGTGTACTACATATTTTTCATGAGAAATATATTTATAGGAATGGTTGAATTTTCCATTTGCTGATATGCTGGTGATAAAATGGGCATTTGCATTTCTATCATGTTAACTTCAAGGGCTATCTCCAGAAAATCTATGTTAGTCAACTACAATAATTACTGTTCATATCTAAAGTATGCACATGGTGATATGCTATGATTGTGAATGAAAGGTAGATGGTGAGGAATCACATCATGCACATTTATACACAAATAGCTGTCCTGGGTTTTCCTTCCAAGATTACCTAGACAGTCGTTAATTAAAATGATATTAGTTACTCCATCAGTGTATAAATGCGAGATACTAGTGATAAGGCTTATGTTCCTCAGACATTATATTTTTTAAATACTTGATCAGTGAAAGTTTGCTATAATGTATAAGTTCTTTTCCCACTATTAATTAACAGCCTATTGATATATTGTTGAAATACCACATAGAAAATTGTGTTGAACCTTGACTCGCTTTCCCGACTGGCTCAGTTTGTGAGTTAAATTTTAATTATTTTATTTACACCATCTGCAGATCTGTGAGAAGATTAGTTGTCAGATAATCCATGGTTCGCCCAGCAACAATTTAGGATTGTACAGAGCATGCAACTCTTTCAATTTTAACCATTTCCTTGTTGGAGGTGACGAGAAATGTCCCATCATTTGGATTAACCCTCTCCCTGATTGATTAGGCACAGATGCAGCTCTTTGAGGCATCTCCAGTTTCCTTCAGCACGGAGAGGGTTAACAGTCTAGTCAGCAGATTCAAGCCTCAATGACAGGTGATGCAAGTATTATGCACATTACTTCCCCTTTCTTCCATCTTCACAGTATACATGGTATAAAACACCTGTTGATAATGGCAGTAATATTTGATAAAACATGATAAAAAGGTCATTATAAACTGTAACATTGCTACATGCCAGTGAACATGCATTAAAAAATATAATTAAAAATTATACATAAAAAATAAAAGTAAAAGTTTTTAAATTTAAAGAGCAACATTATGGGTCAGAGTGTGAACAAATATTATAGCTTCATAAAACGCCAAGACGTATTAGAGGATTATAGGCTGGAAAGTTATTGCTTTCAATGCTTTGGAAACAAGTAGAGCTCTGTTCTTGGACGATATCATTGGCTTTGTTACATTGGCCTTGCATCACCAAGGTTGTAGGAGATAACCTATTAATAATAATATGCCTGAAGTACATGTATGTAGATCTCGTCTGTGGGCAGGATTGTCGGGGCGCGTGTCAAGTTGTGGTATGCTACGCTTCTGAGTCGGAACGCTGTCTGAATGCAGAAAATTTAATGTATAATATAAAAAACATATGCATGCCTTATTGAAATTAAGCTCCGAAAGTGTGGCGTGCGTTTTTTGAAAGAGTATTTTCATCTTTGTATGAAACTGAGTGAGACTCTTGCAGTGAAGTGAAGATTGGCGGTGAATGCAGACTTGAGCGTATTTACATATATTAAAGTTGTTGACCCCTCTGTGTTTCCAATCCCTGCGATCTATTTCCCAGACAGACGTGATGTTTAATGCACACTACACACTGCTACATGTATCTTATGGGCGTAGGTGCACATGTTACACATGTACGTTAAAATGCAATAAATATATCTGCATAAATTACTTATATGTATTTGATTATTTATATAAATTGTCAATCCAAATTGGTTGATGTGTTAATGCGTAAAATATTCTCATATTTATTTTATCCTTGTGTTATATTCATCATATAGAAAAACCTTTATACTCGTTTCATGTATTATTTCATGTGGTTTTAAATATTGGTAAATACATTATGTTTATTCATATTGAAATATTATAGATGTATCTGCATAATAATGCTGTCACTATCTCGATGTGCATCATATGAGGCTGTCTGGTGGTGTCATTATAATCCATTTTAAATTGTTTCATATTTTTTATAAGTTAGAAATGGTACAAAGGCCATTATATATAATAACTTACTATAGGCCTACTTAATACTTATATCACCCACCAAACTACAAAACATGATTTTTTTTCTTTGGACTGTATTAGTACCGGTATGTCATCATTTCTTATTATGTAGGCTGCACTACAGTGACAAGTTTGACTATGGGAGTAGTGCAACCAATGTGGGTATGGGGGTAGTGTGTCGTCGACATTGTGTAAGCTGTAGTACAGTGCTCCCTCGATATAACGCCCTTTGATGCACCACGGATTCGGATACAACGCGGGGTCCAACGTGGACCCCATTAAAAATTGAAAATTTAATTATTTGTTTTCTTCTCCAATTATATTTGTTGATATAACGCAGGTATTATAACGCGGGTGGCATGTCATGCACCCCAACTTCAGCGTTATATCGATGGAGCATTGTACTGTATGTCCAGACCTGTGTGTCCTTGTCATGGGAGTCCGTGACACACTGTGTATCCAGCATGCACAACATCCTGCGCTGAATGAAACGGAGCTGCCTTAACTTGTCACCGAGCCACCCAGACGCATACTTCATCATTCAACTAGGTCTAATACAGTGGTAATGCTCTCTCATGTTGTGTGCTGTAGACTGGAGTGACACTTATGCAGATGCTCTTATGGTATATACTACTGACAAGCACTCATATAGTCACGCACATAATCTCTTAGCAGGTGTGTTATGTACTGTACTGTAGTGACACTCAGTGCAAGCATAAGTTTCCAGGTTCAGACAGATGTCAATTCCAGTGTTGATTCCATGCTAGAATTGTACAATTTATTTCCACTTGGAAACTAATAAGCTTCACATTGGTGAAAGCAAAAAATTACGACGAGCTGATAATATTGTAATTTATTAACTTTTAAAACTTCAATATTGTCCTAAACTTTTTAAGTTTCATGCTTTCTCGAATGCGGAGATGTTTTACGGTTTCGGATTTGTTATATTGGACAGGCAATGAAATTCAAACCCGCCCATAATGTTCATTGTGTGAGGGACTCCCATGACGATACATGTAGCTTGTCAGATATTTGCCTGGTTAACAGTGAAATCTAGGGGATGCATGGTTGGTGATGCATTTAACTCTCTCTCTCTCTCTGCTGGATTAGGCACATGCACTGCTCTTTAAGGCATTTCCAGTTGTCTCCAGCATGGAGAGAGTTAATGAGAGAGTGGGGAGGGAAGGAGAGAGAAAGGGGAGGGAAGGAGAGAGCGAGAGGGAGAGAGAGAGAGAGGGAGAGAGAGAGAGAGAGAGAGAGAGAGAGAGCGAGAGAGAGAGAGAGAGAGAGAGAGAGAGAGAGAGAGAGAGAGAG
>JAUTBZ010160233.1:0-11022 GCA_032361785.1 Lepetodrilus galriftensis | reverse complement strand
AAGGAAAGCACAATACCTGACCACACATGAAATAACAGTTCATCAGCTGCAGAGTCTGGAAACCCACAAATAACACACTTCTACCGGCGTAGGTTTTCTAAACACTGACAGGAAGTGAGGCACCCCTGTTTCGCAGATATTGGATAACTCTGAATTTCACAAATAGAGGGCCCAGATCAATTGATCAAGTTGTAATTATTTCTTATACCAATTATAAACCTGGAATTATTTTAGAAAACCAGACAAATTATCCACCAAAAAGTATGTGTTTCCAACATTTCAACCAATAACTGGCTTGCAAATTTACATAACCATGGCTTAATGCTATGTACGTCGAATCGGTCTACGACTAGTTCCAATGCTATGGTAGAGTATTACCTATAGCCCATGAAACACTAATAATTGACCTTCCTTAAAGGCTTGGTACATATGTGTTCACCTTATCACAACGAGTATACTCACATCAATCTGTCCCATCCACATGAAAATAAAAAAGCGAATCAATTATCTCATCCAAAATTATGTTCACACGAAAGTGTATTATTTTCTTCATTCTAATTCTTGGACAAAGTTATATTTACATGTAGCATAGCGTCGGCTATATTGGTATATACGTATATATTTAATTATATTTAGTTTTCCAATAGGTTTAGTATATTAAATTAAAATAATAAGTTAATGAAAATAACCAATTCAAATCTTTAACAAACATAAATAAATATCCTTGCCACAAGGAACAACTGTTATGATCTACAATGTATTCAGTTTAGCATATGCACATAGGGTTAGGGTTCTTGGGAACAATAGCTTATGGACAGTAATTGTGTATACATGTATGCGTTTTTAATTAATAGTAACCAACTGCTTACAGAACACGAGGCATGCGTTAATTACGATGTGAAAACTCGAAGCTGAGATACCATAGATAGCGAGTTAGAATATGTATTCAGCTGTGCAAATAATATGCACTGTATACATGAGTACATGTATGGTTATTAGATTAATATGCAGCTGGTATATACGAAGGTATAGTACATTGTATATAGTATCACCGTACAAAGTATGGATGCCAATTTATGCATGAGAATGTATAGAGTATATACGGCCACTGCTAACACAATCACAACACAACATTACGGATATGAGGAGATTTTAGAATATAGTATCGTTTCTCGAAGCTCTCATATCCTTTATGAGACCATAGGATAGTGCTCTCGTAAGTGCACGTTCCGTGTATTAGAGATGGCTACGAGAGTCCTTATGGTGTCGTAGTAGATATGAGCGCTTAAAGATTTCTTTTAACGATACCCAGTTAGTTGTGTGTTATGAAAAATATTTGAGATAATTATATGTATAATATCTTTTACAGATATTATGCGCATTCAGTATATATACTTTGATGGGGGGGTTGTTCAATGTACAATTCAATGCTTTATATAGGCATACCCGGAAATAACATTTCGCCATTTGACATTATGAGGAAATTCTACCAACTATCGAGCACATGTAACAGTAATAGCCATGCAGGCCACTCAAATGTTATTAGAGCATTTCCGGCCCAGTAATTATGATATTAGTCGAGTATAGGAGAACCCACAGAGAACCCACAGTATACCATGGCCTGCTAACACTTAATACAGATCAGACAAAACATGTACATACATAACATTTACACGTGTTTCACTTTTAAGGCGGACACCAGAGGCGAATTTCGCGGCGACAAACTGAGACTCGGCGATTTACGTTCTGAGATAGAACCTTATCATTTGTATATGCTTGCACACCGAAAGCGAAATTCGCAACGATAAATTTCGAAATAATCTTTTGTTGTCGCCACTGATTGCTGCGCCGATATTTCGCTCGCCTCTCGTGTGTGAGGACCTTTATAGTGTGTACGATCAGTACATGTTGTCAATGGGAAACTTGATAGCGTGAACATATACAAAGGACAGCAACCATACTTATACTTACGATCTGTACACCACGAAAATGAGACACACAATTATATTTAATAAGACTAAATTATTGAATTAGATATGATATTACAAAGGAAATAAGCATACTTTTAATTAATACGAAACGAGCAAAGTAAATGTTACATTTATCATATTTACTTCTCTCAGAACTATGTTAGACAACTACTGTATATAGTTCGACGACCGAATCTAGCTTGACTATTACGTAATTCAATTATGTTTTAATAACTTTGTAAACTAGCTCAGATACTTACTGGCTGAATAAGGAAATATGAAAGTAAAGAAATAGGATTAGTGTGATATTAGGAACCTCATTTCAGAGAATGCACAACAGACATCTTCATTCACAAGTCTATACTGTTCCATAGTAATTAGCCTGTGTTTATATCTATACAATAATTATGAACACTGATAACTCAAATGCAATATTTAAAAGTTAGCTACGCAGTCACACATTCTGTGGGTTTCTGTTGCAGGCAAACTACATAAATAAGTTAAGTTATATGATTTATATATACAATGATAAATCATCTTTCATCTATTGTTTAGAACCGTAACACAAACCTATATAATAATACCATTTAATCCATCTTGATCTTTTGTAATAATGTTTCATGTATAATAGCATGCTCTTGTACCACCGTGGGTGGTTTGAATGAATAAATGAAATGGAATTGGATTGAATTGAATTGAATTATAGCGCCATTATCCAGATGTCTGCTCAAAGGCGCTCATGCTCGGTTAAAGAGACCTGATTTTAGGTCGATCTTGAAAGCTGACAAGTACACTGTACAGCGAGTACCATTCTGAGAATAATTACTGTATACACACCCCTTGGTGATAGGAACAAGCCTTGGAATGATTATTTGCTTCGCGGAAAGGTTTCCGACAGTTCTTGCAGGTCGTGACTGCGGGATAACTCCCGATACTTCCGGCGCTGGAAGTCATGGCGACTGTACTATCACCCCCAGTGCTATCAACATTGCTTTCGCCGGTCTCGGAATATACATCACCACCTTCGACATTAGTATTGCCTTCCTTTCTTGATTTCTTTCCGTTTATATATCGTTTCTGTTTGGACCTGACGTAAGTCAGCGTCGCTTGACGCTGGTGACGTTCCAACTGAAACTGTTGACGTGCGACGTAGTCTCGGTGACGTCTGACTTCCATGTTTGTGGACTTAGTTGCGCGCGCAACTTGCTGACGTAGTTTCTTCTCCAGGCATCTTGTTTTACTCTGATGAGTGAAGAGCTCACAGTACTGGATCCGGAAGTCACAAGCCTCGCAGTTGACCATTCTGTAAGAAGTGAGCATTAGTTCAGGATATGGGAATACCATGGTTTTCACTGTCTTTTCCATAGTAAACTACCCAGATGTATTAGGTTGTAGATGCTAAACTGACAATTACACTATATGGGGGTATACTATTCATAGTTAAACTAGCATGATTACACGGTTATTTACACCAATATTCATCTGGGAACCCGGGTGGTTTAAAAGTGGTTTAGCAGCGATGCTTACACTAGGAGAGTTACTCGCAATAACTATTTTCTATTAGAAACAGGACGAGAAACTCTGACCGTCATATCTGCATCAACCTAGCCATTATTGACGGCAGAGTATTTCGACATACATTATGTACAGTCACTATATGTGTAAAAATATATTTTGAATTGCTTGTGGTGTGTGCTGTACACCACTGTGTGGTTTAAGTGAATAAACTTGACTTGGACACTATTCCACTGACCTGTAATAACATTCTTCTTCATGCAGCGCCACCTCGTGTCTCTTGACCGTCTTCTTACAGCCTGTGTCCTTATTCGGACATGGAACAGGTGCATTCGGACAGTCATCAGCCACGTGGTCAGGCAGATCCGCTAGATGGCAGTCGGTGCCACATCCGTGACTACACTTGATGCGCAGTCCTAGCAGCTTGAGCTTGATCTCCAGGGACACCTCTGAAGATTCCCCGCGGAGCTGGGAGGCACATTCAGGACAGTAACTGGACCTCTGGTACTTCAGACACTTGCTGACACAGGCTCGACAGAAGATGTGCTGGCAGGAGTTGGACACCGGGTCCACGGCAACCTTCCGGCAGATGGTGCAGATGAGACTTGGATCTACTAAATCCTCAAACAGTTTTAGTTCCAGGCCCATTTTGATGCTCTACCGTGATGGGTCGGTCATCTGGTTACGATGAGGGTCTCACGTAGAATCTGCAGTACAACACGGTAGTACTGTACAATAGTACAACAACTAGTTGAATGTTGGTAAAATGTGTTAAGAAAAAGCTGTATAATCATCGCTGTGTAGAAGCTGGTAACCACACTTACTAGATTAATTTGGGTATGCTGAATCCGATTAAGGTGGTTACTAAGCTTACATTTTAAGCATTACATTACAGGGAATATAAAATTCCGAAACCATATGTATTGGATAACCTTTCTTCTTGTTCATACCATGTCAAGATATGGCAGTGTATACGGTCTCTCTATATCAATGATAACCTCAAGAACGTTGTCAATAAACTACCCTGTAGCTCGGCAATCGCCTTTATAGTTAAGTACTTTCGATCATTGTTGCAGTTACAAACATATCCAAAGAAATCCATGCACATTCACACCCTTTCTTGTGTGGACAAAAGCCCTTTCACTCTTCTGTATACATTTAATTACCACGAACTAAATCCAACAGTCAAAGTTGTATAGCTTCTGAATACTAGCAAAGAATTAGATCACTGCAGATAACAAAACATTAATACAGTTGGTATGACCATGTGGTGATTATTTGATAACTAATCGACAAAATCAGTAGTTTATATAACTGTAGAAACGTATATGTATGTAAAGGTATTTCTTGTTACATACTGGTATGTGATATCATCTGTGCCTATTTTCAAAAGTGAGGTGAAAAATAATATGCGTTTGAGTCGTATGTAGTTGCTGTTGTTGTTGTTGTTGTTGTTGTTGTTGTTGTTGTTGTTTATAAGAATAAAGATACAAAGAAAAAGAAGAGAAACAGAAGAAGAAGAAGAAGAAAGGGAAATATTTCATTAACGTAATAAGGTGTTATACTTACACATGAATAATAGAACCTCCACGGGCCTTCGTATATGCTTACACATTTTAGTTTACACGTTAATACAACAAACGAGCCGTTTAACCATATACTATACAATTAATCCAAGCATTAAATCGATTTGGACCACCACTGATTTACCGACTATACTGTCTCTCTGTGTACGTTCATCTGGCGGTGCATAACAAAACAATGGACTTGTCAACACGTGGTGGATACGATCCGGCTTCTAGGACATGTACAGCAAAGCATGACAATTATGTTCTAAGAGAGCCTGTAATGGATAGCAGCGGTGTTGTGTATTTAGGTAATAAGTCACCTTGTTGGGATAGCATTAGACATGTATTTGTACATTACACGTATGCATGTATCACATTATCAGTAGACAGTCCCAAGCACTAAGATATAATATATTATTATCTTAACTAGTTCATCATATTGACACAATACATATAACTTGTATTCAGTTTAACCATGTTATTACCTAATCTCTATTATTCTACAATGTTTATTATATGTATTTCATATTTATTATTCTCCCATTGTGTTACTTCTTATCTATTATGCTACAATGTTATTGCTTCATCTCTATTATGTCACCATATATATGACAACGTCCAACTTTAACATTTTACTTCATCGTCATTTATGACTTCATCATTTAATCTTGTTTACACCTCTGAACATTTCAGTCACATACAGTAGGTCTACTTCCTTGCCTGCTTCCGAGAACAATGCTTACCGCATATAGACAGCTCTCATTGTGATAAGTGCGCAACACAATCCTACACCAGCGTGGACCTTCAATACAAATACCGGCACAACCACCACTGGTGTACAATCTCATTAAAATCAGATATCAGTTTTCGCTCTTGCTATGTTTGGAGGTTTAGATCGCTAACTGCGACGAGGACCTGTCAGATATATCTGGGGAGCGTCAGTTTTAGATCTGAGTTTAATGAGATTACGGTGACGTGCATATTGAATTTACTGATATCCCTTGAAGTGTCCTGAGATCTACAGACTAGTAAGCTGGTGGTAGTTTACAATGCAAGTCAGCTGGGGACACGTGCTTATCTTTCCGCCCCACGGCTTCTGTTATTGCTGCACTTTCCCTCAATGTTTGTCAGTAATACAAACCATAGCAATAACGTACTGTCAGGACAAGTCTTTCTCTCTCTATGCATGTATATGTCCTGGCCTACTATGAAGGAGCCGTGTAGATGGGAGAGGGATAGGGGGCAGGGTGAGATAGTGATGACTAGTAGTAAGCCACAGAGAGAGATGATTGGTTTGGAGAAAGAGTGGGAGAAAGAGATATTTTGTTGGGAGAGAGAGAAAATGAGATTTGGTTGGGTGAGAGAGATAATTTGGAGAGAGCGATAGAGAGATGGTTGGTTGGAAGAAAGAGATAGAGGAATAAAGACAGATATTTGGTTGGTGGGAGAGAGAGAAAGAGAGAGAGAGGCGGAGGAGGAGGTAACGGTGGCAAATAGAGAAACAGTATGAGGAACATTTATTGTTAACACATAATAAGTACACTGTAGGTAACATACATACACGTGTTTGCCTAAGATTACGGTAAAAATATCTTCTAATGATAATGTTCTTAACATGTACTATACGTTGAATTTGCGTACATGTAGCACATCGGAATCTCTAATTAACTATATTTGATTTATATTAGATTACTAAATTGCAAATATGTCATCTATAATGAACCGATTTAAATATGATTATACATGTATCTGCATACGGACAGGACACTACATATTTACTCACATGCATATGGCCACAGTCATTAGTCCACACAGCCAGTTCAGTTCAGAGGGGAGTCACATCTAGCACTCTGGACACGTACTGTCAATGAATACCCCTATAACTGTGTATTGTGCCTAGACCGCCTGTCACTGATCTGTCTTGTGTACAGGTCCTTGTACGTTTTTAGTGTCGCAGCCAGTGTACACGGGTTATTGATCAACCCTCGCTAATGACAGAGGGTACCGACCACTTTCCCCTGGTGACAGCCATTAAAAGGCGTCCTTGGTTACGGAAGTCAATGGATATAGGTGTCACAGTGGTCCCTCGTTTGTCACTCGCGTGGATTAAGGTCTCAATAGTTCCGTCTTGATGGCTTTTCAGATTTTCAGTGAGAACAACCGTAGGTGATATGAGGTATTCAGTGTGGAAATAGAGTTCTTCGAGTGTTAACTGGAGCGTGTCAGCAATGTTAATGTGCATTCAGAGGTTGATATCATGAAGACTTGAGAAGAGTACTCAAAGGAGTTGGTAATATACAGCAAGGTCAATACAAAACGTGAACATATCTTACTTTCACCATATGTACATAAAACATTCATATACCTTCTTAAAATTCAAGAGATATAAACTCATTGAATGTAGTATCGTTCAACAACGCATACTATTACCAGCGAACACAATGGAGTCAATAAAGTATTGTAGAAATAGTACCGCAAGTCGACAGTGGTAATCACATCATTCTTAATATTTAGTTTCAAATCCGAGTTGGCGAATCAGACATTTGAAACAAGACTACTGCATGTAGTATCGTTCAACAACGCATACTATTAGCAGCGAACACAATGGAGTCAACCCGAGTTGCTGAATTGTGAGTCCAACGCTCTACCGACTGAGCCAAAGGGGTAGTAACCCCGCTGGTCGAGACCACTTAGGAGCATCTTAATTCTTACATCACACTCGGCTACACACTAGTGCTCTTTGTTTCAGATGAGGTCAGGGCAAACTTCGACGTGGTTAATTTTCCCCGCCACAGCTGGTACACTCGCCTGTTGGCCGTGTAAGACATGAAGATGAAAATACCTTGGCTAGCATTGAGTATAATAGACATGAACACTAAAGCCTGCACTTGAACATTCTCTGCAACAATGGCTAGAATCCAGAACATACCCGTCAGAGTTGATAGTTTGACATAGATGTGAATATGACTTTGTTCACGGCCTACAGCGACGCTCATTTGCTTCACCTTTGCCATTGTCCATATCGTGATGCTGAAAAATACAGCATTCAAGATAAGAATGACGCCAAGCGGAAGAACAAAACACACTCCTATGAGAAGAGGTGTGGAGAGATAGCACCTGGTTGGACCGTACCCAATAGAAGAACCGGACGACGTTGCAAGACTCACGCAAATTGTCGACAGCACGATAACCAGTGGCAATCCGTTGGCGTACAAGGCGTACTTCACAAGACGTTTCCGAGAACCCAATGTAACTGGTCTTGTGGCTTCGAGAACGAAGACGCTGAACATGTGGTAGGAGCAGACGTTCATCCAGAATATCACACACAGCCAGAAGTAGTGGAGTAAGACGCCCACACCTCGACACAGTGTCCGGTTGGACCACGCCATGTCGCCAAACTGCAGCAGAAGTTGCGCTAAGAACAGGAACACAACCAAACACGTCATGTTCTTTGTTGGCATGTTCCTTAAAGATGGGAATGTACAAAACGAGACGAACGTCAAAGTAAGGCAGACCATGGACAACACTGATAAGATCGTGGATAACACCTCTGCGGCAAAGCCCACACTATCAACCGGAAGATCATACTTTTCGTAGATGTCTTTGAGAGTGTCAAGACAAATAATACCAAATCCTTTCTCCACTTCTATGAAATCCTTTGAATCAATTGTAATGTTCGCGTAGGTGAGTCGTATAGAGGCACTGGTATTAGAAACGACATAATCTCCTTGTAAATTAATATATGGACACGTGGGAAACACTGGGAATAGATATATATATTTCTCAGGACTCGCTAAATTATCTGAAAATGTATTCTGTACATTATGTTCCCACATACCAGAAGCAGTAAGTAGGTATTTGTCCGCATTGGACATATAATAATAATAGTAATCTTTCCTAGACACAGTGAAGTTGAATTCAGAACCATCGTGCGTCATCACCCATGTCTCCAAGACCGTGTCCATATGTCTCTCCAGCTCTGCTCGACAGCAGGTCGATTTTACTCTGAAAGCCAGTTCAATGCCAATGGTAGGATACTCGGCCGTCAGGTTGTCAGAATCTCTCGGTGTCGGCAAGAACACGTCCAGGTAAGCATAGTAGTAAGACACGTTGGCCAAGACTAATGCTTTCTTCATATGTGAGAGGGTCATCTGCTGGACGGATGGCCAGTCGTGAAGTAAAGGGTCTGACCGATGGTCGTGGTCCGGCCACAGGTCAACTATAAGAGTGTACTGGATATCAGATAGGCTGGTGTTAGTGAGAACACATGTCTGGTCTTCAAGTCGATATCCGTAACGACATGCCACCCACAGGCATTCTTTCTGCGGACAAAAAGAATAATAGTGTTATCGTAAATCGGGGTAATTTTGGAGATACTTCCCAGCTAACACATAACATGATACAAAATTATTACAACGTGTTGAGTGAATGTTGTTGATATAAGTGTATATTGCTGAGATGTATACGGAAAAGGTTGGCTGCATATCTTTTCAATAACCTTTACTTTACTATAGTCTTTAGATTACTTTGTTGTGGTGAAGTATAGTCATATATGAATAATAATAACATTAATACAATTGTATATGTGTTAGCGGCAATAAGGAAAATTAGGCAATAGCGTTAATGCCTAGGTAATAAGGTACTTCCACGGGTTCATTTAACGCTAATGCCAAATAGCAGTGAGTATGATTGGTATATTATAAGGTGAAACAATGTAGTCATACATATTTATCTGATACTTCCAATAAAAATAATGTAACTGAAAAGGTTCAGAGCACGTTATCATTTATTACTGCATGGTCCCGGAATGGTGATAATTACTGTTTGTTATACAAATATCATAAGCATAACTGCTTTTTCGAAATCTTCTTCTGTGACCAGTAGAGCCAAGGCAAAATTTCGTGAAATTATCTTGATAATTCAAAAGATATCAAACAATCCATTTGTGGATAACCTTATTTACCTAGGCATTAACGTTATTACCGGATTTTCCTTATTGCCGCTAACATATTATACACTATGTTCAATCTAATTAAAATAAGATCTCAAGTTTCACTTCTTGATTTGGGTAGTCTGTAGGTCAACTGAAACAAACTAGCTCCTATATAAATAGTGTCTGTATCGGACCAGATGTTAACAGTAGGCCTATTTTCCATTTCAAAGAGTGAGCAGTGAATGCTCACAGAGGGATACCATGGTATCTCCAGCTACTGAGGTCCAATTTAAATATTCTTGGCGTTATAAAGTCGATGGCAGGAATCCTATGTAAACATTGTTTGCATTTTTAAATAGCTTGCTTGACAGCCAATTTTAATTAAATATGTTTGAAATCAAACGTATTGCTCAAACTTTATCCTAAACGAGAATCTGAATCCTCGCATCTTTTTCAAAATATTCTTGGAGTTACAAAGCCGATGGCAAGCTATTCTATGTGAACAATATTTACATTTGTAAATGACTTGCTTGAAAACCAATTACGTTTTTGAACAATATAAGTTTTACATCAAATTTATTACTGAAACTTAAATCAAAAACGATAATTAAGATCCTTACATCTTCTTCAACAATGGAACACTGAGAATGATGCAGCTTTTAAAATAACCAGTTTGGTTTCTTAAACTTGAACTCTGGAGACACACATTACACTGGCGGTCGGTGATAAGCACACGTTAATTGTTGATAAGCGTTGATGAAGAGCGACACTACGGCGAATGTCTGTCTATAGGAGCTCGTCCACGTGCTGCTCCATAGTCGTCGGCAGTGTCCACATCGTTGTCTGTTCTGACAATACTTAGTGTCTTCTGTAGTAATGTCTGATCTTACATGACACTGTCACGGGCACGACAGTGTGTGTGTGTGTGTGTGTGTGTGTGTGTGTGTGTGTGTGTGTGTGTGTGTGTGTGTGTGTGAGCGTGAGTGTGTGTGTGTGTGTCTGTGTCTGTGTATAAAAATAAATAAACAAATATTTT
>JAUTBZ010160222.1:0-11023 GCA_032361785.1 Lepetodrilus galriftensis | reverse complement strand
TCTTGAGATATTTGTTACATCTACATCTAAAGTGATTCTCTGTCTTGCAAAACTACTTTTTGTTTCTATCTCATCCTCTATAAACATGATAGATGCTTTTGGATTGTCTAAAAGATTGTTAGTGTGTTTTGCCATTTTACTTATACAGATGTAAAAATTATCATCGCTATCAACAAACCCCGATACTTCTAATACATCGCCTAGCTGTAAGTCAGAAAGTGTATTAAACCCATGCAGTTGAGTATTTCCATTAATGAGTACATTCTGACCCAAGACTTCTAACTGGGTTGCAGAAATAGCTTTTGAAACAGGCCCTTCAAGGTTATCTGTAAAATCAACATATGTGGCAATTCCGGTCTTTCCATCACGGTTAATCTGCCCTGTTATGGTGACTACTTCACCAAGGTTGAATTCATTCTGACCGGTGCTAGCAAGACCGTCTCGGGTAAACGAGGCATGGGTCACATCGAATTTAATATCATTAACAATTATGCTACCAAACGCGGTTATTCGACCTTGAGTAATACCGGTGCCACCAATTCCCCCATTTGAATAACCACCACCGCCACAGGCACTTACTAACAGTAAGAGCATACTAAGAATTATTGATAATTTTAATTTAGGCGTCATAACTACCTTTCTTTGTCTTTGTGATGAGCGATACTCGTTTCTTCTTTATTATTTTTTTTCGTGTTGCTTGTATCAGTTTTAGCTTTGGTATTTTGCTCATGGGGCTTTTCATTTTCAGTAATATTTTCCTGAAAATAATAAATACCTACGCCTGCTTTTACCTTACCTGTTCCATTACTTATAGTCGGTGTATCCCGATCACGCAAGCTCAGCCATTCGCTAAACTTCTCAAGTAAATGCTGTCCGTCTTGATCAACTATCTGTTTGAATTCATCTAGACACTCTTCTGGCAAGTTGTCATAACAGACCTTGCGTTGGAAAAAAGATTCATTGTTATTTGCTGTAAGATTGTGATCTATTGTAGCGATAAGCAGTGCCACATCTTCGCCCAATATCATCAGTTTATTATCTTCATCACCATCAGGAATATAAGCATGGCGAAGTAGACTGACATGGTGATCACCAATTTTTTCAAGAACACCAACACGCTCTAATTCGTCAAGCATTGATTTAACGGGCATATCACCACTGTAATGATTGACTAAGGATTCGAAACTACCGGACTGACCATGAATCTCAAGGGTTCGTGGGTAACCTGCATCAGAACAGTATTCTTTATCCTCCAGCCAAGCACTAATAACTCGTACAGAACGATTATATTTTTGTGAAACATGGCTGATAATGGTGGATTCATCGGTTGATTTGCGTAACAAACCCACTTCTTTACGCGTCAAGCCAGTCATAATTGAAATACGGGCGCTTGTGGCTTTGCCTTCTGATTCCATCAACACTTGTTCTGCAACATCTGTGTAAACACGTTTTAGCAATTGGCTCAATTCACCGAACGCAATTCCTTTGCGAAGCATAATCTTCACAACAGGATGAAAAAGTTTATAAATCACATGGTATATCGTGTCGCCCATATTGGGAATGTATTCCCATGGATTAGTAAAGTCAATTTTAAAATCCCCAAATCGTCTTATTTACGCAACATCGATGTGACATTTATCAAACAAGCTGATTATTTTTAATCATTTTATGATTAGTGGGAATATTTTCCCTTTTTGTAACAATTGTTACAGACAACATTATACGGAGTTCTATAATCAGCTTCGCGGCTAATGATAAATGGGAGAACACCTATGAATATTTACCAGAAAAAAATATCAATGTTAAAAAAATCAAACTTACCACCACCACTTACAAGTGCTTTCTTAATACTTTTATTTGGATTGTTTGCTCTAAACCCAATCAATACTGCTTTAGCGGGTGATCGCTTTAAAATATCAGAAGCGAAATGGGATGCTGAGAAATCAAAGCTAAAAGTTAAAGGCAAGGGAAAATCAAAATTAACGGTTATTTTAAGTAATGCACATACCCAAGCGATATTAGGTACAAAAAAAATATCTGACCATAAATGGAAATTTAAATTTAAAAATCCTACGGTTGTTCCCTGTCGCGTTAGGGCAGAACAATCTGATGGAAAAATAGCAGAAAAAGATGTCAAAAATGCGCCTGAGGATTGTGACGATGGTAATCAACCGCCTCCACCTCCTCCCCCACCGCCACCACCCACAAGCGGCGGAGCTGTTCGGGTTTTAGCCGCTAACGATTTAGGTATGCACTGTGCTGACAAGGATTATCAAATTTTCAGCATTTTGCCACCCTTTAATGTAGTGCATGCACAGGCGATTCAAAAAGGCACGGGCGCTTCTAACCCAAGAATTTTGAACAACCAAAGTGTCATTATGAATTACATGGCGGCATCCAACCCCAATGATCCTGTTGGTCCAAACTATATTAACACTACCTCGCAAAATAGAAATGGTGTATTTAAATCAAACTTCTGGGACACCCAACCACCGGGCTCTGCTAACACGCTTGCGGGGCTAACCTATAGCCTGTTCTACCCTGCTGGGGTTAACTTTGACCCTTTGCAAGCGGATGTGGGTTTACCTGTTCCAGACGTTGCTGCCCTACCACAACTGATTGCAGAGCAACAAAAAATGCCAGGTATTCTTAATCCGTATACGGCTAATGATCCGCAAGACTTTTTACGTTTTGATCAGGATGTGCATTTCTTTGGTAATGTGATTAGAAATGTAAACTGGTTTGCAGCGGATGGTATTCCACTCTCTCCTGTGGATGATCTGGGACGCTCAAATCCATATCCTTTGATGAAGGTATCAGCAACAGATAAAAACACCGGACAAACGCTGGATTCTGTCGATGTGGTACTTCCGGTTGCTAGTGAAGCAGATTGTCAAAACTGTCATGCTGATCCAAATGATCATGGTGATGGCGCGGCAACCACTTTTGCCAGCGTCAATTTTGATGTGGTTTTAGCTGCCAATGCACCAGGACCTGAGCAATTAGGTAATGCCGCTAAGATGAACATACTGCGATTACATGATGCCAAACACGGCGCGAGTTATACCAGCAGTATTGATGGTAGCGCTACTGTTTGTAATGCGGCAAATAATCCGAGCGATCCTAACTGTCTGGCGAATCAAACGCCGGTTCAGTGTGCACAATGTCATTATACACCGGCATTGGATTTAGCTCAGGTTGGCCCAATTAATGAGCCAGCACGCGGTGCTAAAGGTCGTCAGCAGACTCGTCATATCAGTATGTCTCGAGCTATGCATGCAACCCATGCTGACTTTAAAGCAACAACAGGTGCGCCTGCCTTCCCAACCATGCCTGCACCGGATGATCCACGCAGAACTGCGGGTGCAATGTCTATTAATGCCTTTGAGCAAGGTATTCTTGAAGAGACCTGTTATCAGTGTCATCCCGGTAATAAAACACAGTGCTTACGTGGTGCTATGTTCTCTGGCGGTGTTGTCTGTCAAGATTGTCATGGCGGCATGAAACAGGTCGGTGATGATTATTCTGATACTTCCCCGGCGTCTCTTGCCGGTGCAACTAAACGTATCCCTTGGGCAACAGAACCGAAGTGTCAATCTTGTCATACCGGTGATGCGCTTAACCGTAACCATCCCGCCGGTGGCATCGTTGCAGCTGATGGTATCCGTCTGATTCAGGCATACCGTAAAGGTGATACAACCGCAACACCTATATCAGCGACTGCTTCACGCTTTGCAGAAAACCAAAGCTTATACCGCTTAAGTGGCTCGGATGATAACAGTGGCAAAGGTCACAAAGGTGTAATGTGTGAAGGTTGTCATGGTAGTACGCATGCAATTTGGCCTAACGCTAACCCGCTTGCCAACGATAATGTTACCTCCAACCAAGTACAAGGACATACCGGTTCGATTGTTGAATGTGATAGTTGTCATGCACCGGGTACTTTAGGCAATACGCTGGATGGCCCACATGGAATGCATCCTGTTGGTGGCGGTAAATTTGCAGACGGTGGACACGAAAAACTTGCTGAAAAGCAGGCAGACTCATGTCGCTCTTGTCATGGAACCAATGGTATGGGCACGGTGCTTTCTAAAGTTGCAGCAGACCGTAGCTTTACCATTGATGAATGTGACAAAGGTACTTTGTGTTCAGGCGGTAAACGCAAAAACTTCCAAGTCAATCTAAGCAAAGGACAGCAAGTGACGTGTGTGATGTGTCATAAAAATGAGTTGTAAACTGTTCGATATGTAAATCGAAATAATAATTACGCTAGCTTTAATCCTTAGTCTCCAACTGTTTCTCCAGCAAACGGTTGGAGATTTTTTTGTTTGGTGTTGGTGTTTATGTATAGAATTATTATGTAATGAAGCTAATGAAGCACAGAAAAGTCTTTCAAAGCATCTAAACGGGTCACTTCTATCTGACCACGCGACAACTTTATAAAACCTCTGGATTCTAGCAAACGAAGCGATCTACTAACAACCTCCCTACTTGTACCCACCTCATTAGCAATACATTGATGCGTAGCAAAGATAACTCCTTTTTCTGCCAGTAAACGGCATAATATATTTGCGATACGAGAATTCATGCTGCTAAACACCAAATTGTCCGTAAGATCAGTGAGCTGCGTGAGTTTTTGCGTTAATTGCTGAAAGAAATAGGCCTGCCATTCATGATTATTTTTAAGGAACTGCCGAACATGATACGCTGAAACAACATAACCACACATATCATCTTCTACTTCTATAATGGCTGGAAAAGTAGTTTCATTAAGAATACAAGAAACAGTTAAGCTACAACATTCACCCGCATTCACCCGATATAAAGTGAAGGTACGACCATCAAAGGCACGTTTATAAACACGTAAACAGCCTTTTTCAACCACCAGTAATTCGCTACAGTATGTATCTTCTGCGCATGCGACTTGTCCTGACAAGAGTTCAATGGTACGAATTTGATCTCGGTCATCACGGTATAACTCTTTAGTAATTCTCAAAGCTTTCATGGTTTGTATGAAGAAGCAAATTAGGTTATGAAAATTTGAAATACAAGAATGGGAAATTACTCCCAATTACCTAAAGAATAGGTACTCAACCTAATCCCGTCAAAAAGAATATATTCATCTTATGTATTAGAATTATTGACATACCTATAAATTATTTAACAAGACTGTTTCATAAATGATATTTTGCCATTGCAAGAAATGCATGATTCACATACTATCTAGCCACTTTTTTCAGATGTTTTAAACATGTCTCAACTTCCTACATGGCTTAAAAACCATGGCGCTAATTTATTGATATTTATACTGTTTGTTGCGGGCATTTTTATCTTTTTGCGACAGATTCAGCACGTTGATTTTCATGATGTGTTACGCCAGCTTAAAGCGCTCCCTCCCCTAACCTTACTGCTTGCTTTTGCCTTTTCGATTGGTGGTTATTTATCGCTGATTGGTTATGATTGGTCGGCGTTGCGGTATGTTGGCAAGAAGCTTCCACTGCCATTTATTGCGTTTACCTCGTTCGTGGGTTTTTCGTTAAGCAACACGATTGGGGTTAGTTGGCTTTCTGGCGGTGCGGTGCGTTATCGGCTGTATTCACGCGCGGGTTTAAGCTCTACCGAAATCGCGCTGATTATTACCTTTTGTGTGGTTGGTTTTGGCATTGGCGAGGTACTGGTCGGTGGCATTGCATTGGTGGCAAGTCCGTTTGTATTTGCGGATTACTTTTCCCTTTCTCCATTATTGGTACGCGCCGCCTCGCTGTCTTTGATGCTGTTGGTGCTTGGTTTATTATTGTTTCGCAGTCGCAAACATGGCGAAATAAAATGGAAAGATAAAGTTTTTAAACTCCCTTCTACCAGTATTCTATTGGGTCAAATTGTCTTTTCTATTTTAGATATTGGCTTTGCCGGTGCGTGTCTTTACATGCTCCTACCCGAAAGTGATTTAAGCTTTTTGACCTTTTTAGCCGTGTTTGCCGTAGCATTAGTGATTGGTGTTTTAAGCCACGTACCCGGCGGCGTAGGTGTGTTTGAAGCGGTAATGATTACCGCCTTACAAGATTATATTCCACTCGAATCATTAACCGTGGCGCTACTGGGTTACCGCGTAATTTATTATCTTGTGCCCTTTGTGCTGGGCGTGTTGTTGTTGATTATCGGTGAAAGTTACGTCGGTATTAAAAAGTACGGTTTGGGCAATAGCCCATTAGAAGGCACAGTCAAAGACGTAGCAAAAGTTGCCAGTGGCGCGATACCCGCGGCAATAGGTGGCTTGGCATTCTTATCAGGAATTTTGCTGTTTATTGGTAGTTCGGTGAATTTATCCGACAAAACACTGACACTGTTGATTAAGTTTTTTCCGCTAGAATTAATCGAACTGTCGCACATACTCGGTGGCATCGTCGGCATGATTCTGATTTTATTAGCCTATGCTTTGTGGCAACGTGTGCGCGCCGCAGTTTGGTTGACAAGCCTGTTACTGTTGTTTGGTGCGGTACTGTCTTACCTGCAAACGCTGGACTTTGACCGAGTGGTTTTTCTTGGCGTAGTGTTTGTGATTTTAATGCTCAGCCGGCGCGAGTTTTACCGCAAGGCACGCTTATTTTCTGGCGTATTTAATCTGCAATGGTTTTTAGTTTCGATGGCAGCGCTGGCAATCTTTGCTTGGCTGTTGTACTTCTCATTCAAAGCAGTCGATTATCAAGATGACCTGTGGTGGCAGTTTGCACTGGATAAACAAATATCGCGTGGTTTGCGCACCTTGGTGATGGCACTCACAACCTATCTGATTATTTTTGTCTTTTATGCCTTGCGCGCACCGCGACAAACCTTTTCTTTACCCGATGATGAAGCACTTGCTGTGGCAGGTGAAATCATCGCAGAACAAGACAATGCTGATGCCAATTTTGTCTTTACCGGCGACAAGTCAATCATGTTCTCAGATGATCAAAATGCCTTTATTATGTTTGGCACAAAACGGCGCAGTTGGATAGCTTTAGGCGACCCGATTGGCTCAGAATCCGAACAATATGAGCTACTCTGGCAATTTAAGCAACACGCCGAAGATAACCGTTGCAAGGCGGTATTTTATCAAGTGAGTGGCAAGCATCTTGAGCAATACATCAATGCCGGTTTTAACTTATTTAAGCTCGGCGAAGAAGCATGGATTGATCTAAATGACTTTTCTCTTGACGGTTCTAAACGACGTAAACTGCGCCAAGCGGATAATGCATCTCAGCGAGATGGTTTGAGCTTTAAACTTGCCTATCCACCTCATAGCGATGCACTGTTGGATCAACTGGAAGTTATTTCAAGCGAGTGGATGCAAGCCAAACAGATGCGTGAGAAAGGCTTCTCACTAGGTAAGTTTGATCGTAATTATCTAAGCCACTTCCCCTTTGCACTGGTCTATGAAAAAGAGAAAATCACCGCCTTTGCTAATTTATTAACCACCGGCACTAAGCAAGAATCAACCATCGACTTAATGCGCCATTCGGAAAACATCTCACGTAGCACCATGGAATTTTTGTTTACGCAATTAATGCTGAGCTTAAAGGAGCAAGGCTATCAACGCTTTAGCCTTGGCATGGCGCCGCTGTCTGGCTTGGAAGATCGCCAAGGCGCGCGCCGCTGGGATAAGTTCGGTAGTATTATTTATAAAGGCAGTGGTGACTTGTATAATTTTGAAGGCTTACGCCAATTTAAAAGCAAATTTAAACCCGAGTGGAAACCCAAATACCTAGCAACCAACAAAGGCGTGAATCCATATCTTGTGATGGTTGATATCGCGGCGCTTATCAGCGGTGATATTTTGGGCGTGATTACTAAGGAATCTCCAAACAAGTCCAATTAATGCCTTAAACTTGGTAACTTGGCGTTGCCAGAAATTATGGGACTTGATCAGGACTTCCTTAAAATAGGAATTGATCATACAGGCTAGGTGGATTACCATCTTTCCTTATTTTTAGCATGTAATGCTTTAAGATTAAAGTCTTCGATATTTAACCTAACACTGAGAATACATCATGGGCAGAGCCTACCAAAACCGCAAAGAATCCATGGCCAAAACTTCCGATATGAAGGCCAAGGTTTATAGTAAGTACGGACGTGAGATTTATGTTTGCGCCAAAGCAGGCGGCGTTGACCCAGACGGAAACTTATCTTTGCGCAGTTTGATTGATCGCGCAAAAAAAGATCAAGTGCCAACCCATGTGATCGACAAAGCGATTGATAAAGCCAAAGGCGGCGGTGGTGAAGATTTCTCTCCTGCGTTGTACGAAGGCTTTGGGCCGGGCGGTTGTATGGTGCTGGTCGAATGTTTAACCGACAACCCCAACCGTACCTTCGGCGATGTTCGCCTGTGCTTTACCAAATCAAAATCAAAATTAGGCACGCCCGGTACAGTTAAGCACCTGTTTGATCATCTCGCAATTTTTGTGTTTAAAGGCGACGACGAAGAAGCGGCACTGGACGCATTAATGGAAGCCGATGTGGATGTCACCGACATAGAAAACGAGGATGGCATGATCTCCGTTTTCGCACCAGATAACGAATATGGCAAAGCCAAACAAGCACTCATGGATGCTTTTGAAGGAATTGAATTCGAAGTCGATGAAATTCAGTTTTTAGCACAAAACACAGCGCCCATCGCAGGCGATGATCTTGAAATGTTTGAGCGCTTAATTGATTTACTCAACGATAATGATGATGTGCAAAATGTGTATCACAGTGCGGAAGTTTAAGCGTTCTTATTAGCATCAAACAGTTATTTAGCACAAGCAATTGTTAGCATCACGCGGCTCAAAAATTAACAAAACCCTTCTGTTTAATAAGACAAACTGCCCTGCCCGTTTGAAACAGGTATGATATGGCTAATTCATTATTCAATAGGAAACCATCATGTCATTTAGTTCGTTTCATCCGCCACAACGCACCCTCATGGGGCCTGGTCCTTCTGACGTAAACCCTCGCATTTTAGAGGCAATGTCTCGTCCAACTATTGGTCATCTTGATCCTGTGTTTGTTTCGATGATGGATGAAACGAAGGAAATGTTACAAAAAGCATTCCTAAGCAGCAACGAACTGACCATGCCTATTTCTGCACCGGGTTCTGCTGGCATGGAAACCTGTTTTGTGAATATGGTAGAAGCAGGCGACACCGTGATTGTTTGTCAAAACGGTGTGTTTGGCGGGCGCATGAAAGAAAACGTCGAGCGCTGTGGTGCAACTGCGATTATGGTTGAAGATGATTGGGGTTCTCCGGTTGATCCACAAAAACTAGAAGACGCACTCAAAGCAACCCCAGAAGCGAGCACCGTGGCATTTGTTCATGCAGAAACATCAACAGGTGCAATTTCTGATGCCAAAACTTTGGTGAAGCTTGCGCACGATCACGACTGTTTAGCAATTGTCGATGCAGTTACGTCATTAGGTGGCTCAGCATTAAAAGTGGACGATTGGAATATTGATGCAATCTACTCTGGCACACAAAAATGTTTATCGTGTACGCCGGGTATCTCTCCAGTGAGTTTTAGCGATGCCGCGATTGAGCGCATCAAAAATCGTAAAACAACCGTGCAAAGTTGGTTTATGGATTTAAACTTAGTGATGGCTTACTGGGGTTCTGGCACACAACGGGCTTACCACCATACTGCGCCAATCAACGCGCTTTACGCATTCCACGAAGCCTTGGTGATTTTGCACGAAGAAGGCTTAGAGAATTCTTGGGCGCGTCACGACACAAACCATCAAGCATTTAAAGCAGGCATTGAAGCGATGGGCTTAGGTTTCTTTGTTGATGAAGCCTATCGTTTGCCACAATTAAACGCCGTAACACTACCAGATGGCATTGATGAAGCCGCGGTACGAAGCACGCTACTCAATAAATACAACCTAGAAATCGGCGGCGGACTAGGCCCAATGGCAGGAAAAATCTGGCGCATCGGTTTAATGGGTCACGCCAGTAACGAGACTAACGTACTATTATGCCTTGGCGCATTAGATGCGGTATTAAGCGATATGGGCGCGAAAATTGATTCAGGTAAAGCGGTGAATGCGGCGATGAAGGCGTTTGGTTGATTTATGCCTTAACTTAAGCTTATACCAGCCACGATCTTTTTTGATCGTGGCTTTTTATTGAGGCTTTCCTGTTTGTCTTAACTGTTTTAAAAGAGATTTACTCGCATAACCATCGGCTGGCATGCCCTGTTCTAACTGCCAATTATGAATCGCTCGTTTAGTATTCTCACCAATTTTTCCATCCACCTTTCCCGCATCGAAGCCTGCAGTACTTAGCAAGACTTGCAGTTCTTCTTTTTGATGAAAACTTAAGGGTTTATCCTTTCTTGGCCAGCCAGCTTTTATCTCATCGCCTTGAGTAAATAAGCGACTCAGTTGTGCAACAGCTAAAGCATAACTGCTGGATTTGTTATAGGTGCGGATCACTTCAAAGTTATCTGTCATTAAAAACACGGGACCTATTTTTCCTGCGGGAATAAACAAACCTGTCTTGACACTCTCATAATCTGGCATGTCCGTTACAAACTGAACGCCTGATTTTTTCCAATCTGCTAAACTTAAATGGTTCTCTGGGATATTTAGCAACCAATCAAACTCATTAGGTAAGCGTACCTCCCAACCCCAGTCAGTTTGATTATTCCAACCTGCTTCTTTTAAAAAATTAGCAATTGAGGCAAACACATCAGGTAACGATTGCCATAAATCACGTCGCCCATCACGATCATAATCAACGGCAAATTTTAAATAGGAAGACGGCATAAATTGCCCTTGACCCATTGCACCTGCCCATGAGCCAATCAACTGTTTGTTTAAACCATGGGCGTAGCACAGTTTTATTTTTAAGCGATTTATTTCGCGTTGTTGATAAATGGTGAGCGCGGCGAGCAGTTCTTGTTCTGCAAACTCTGCACGCTTACCTTGATGAGCCAAGGTGGCTAAGGAGCGTACCACATTGCTATTACCATAATTTGCGCCGAACTCACTTTCCATTGCCCAAATAGCA